>SKCR01014336.1:0-163476 GCA_019454045.1 Zanthoxylum bungeanum | reverse complement strand
TGCATAAGTAAAATATGATGAATTAGTTTCGCATAAGTCTCCTTTACGTGATCCAAGTGAGAGTGATGTGCATGATCCAAGTGAGACTAATGTGTATGATCCAAATAAGAATAATATGAAAATTGAGGAATTAGTTCCACAGCTAGAATCTAAATTACGACGTAGTAGTTGCATAGGTATTTTTCGACATCATTTCAATATCGAATTAGAGGCTTTTATAATTCTACCTTAAGAGGATGAAGAGCTTAGAAACATAAAATAGGCTATTCAATATTCTGTTAAGGAAAAAATAGATGAAAACAATGGAAGAAAAAATTAAGTCAATGAGGTCCAACCAAGTTTGGGAACTAGTTGATGTACCCAAAGAACGTAAGGCCATCAAGAACAAATGAGTTCTTAAAATAAAACGTAATATTGATGGCAATATCGAAATATATAAAGCACGACTTGTAGCGAAATGTTATAACAACATAAAGAAATTGACTACGAATAGTCTTCTTCACATGTTCTAAGGTGTACCTCAATTCATTTGATTTTGGCTATAATAGCGAACATGAATCTAGAATTACATCATATATATATAAAGACCGTTTTTCTCAATGGAAAACTTGATGATGAAATCTACATGCAACAACATTAGGTTTCATAAAAGAAAATGAAAATGAGAAAGTATGTAGACTTTTGAAGTCTATATATGGTCTACACAATGGTATATACGATTCCACAATACAATCATTTTAAATGATTTCATGATAATCTATGAGGATCATTGTGTGTACACCAATATAGATGAAGATAAGTTCATTATCTTATATTTATACGTGAAAGATATACTTATAACCGGAAATGATAAGGAGTTTGTAAAACACATCAAATGATGGTTATCATCTAACTTCGAGTTGAAATATATGATTGATTCTGTATTTATTCTTAGGGTTAAGATCTCAAGAAATCGTTCAAACAAATTATTATCTCTTTCAGAAAGTCATACATAAAGAAAATTCTTGAACGCTTCCAAGTATAGGCTTGCAAACCCATAAATTCTCCTTATCACGAAAATTGAAGCTTTAAGTCGTAGATTTTGTCCTGAAACTCCACATAAAAATGAACAAATGAAGAAAGTTCTTTACGCAATTGCAGTTAGAACTTTAATGTACGCAATGTTATGTACGAGGGTAAATAGATATCAATCCAATCCAGGACTAGAACATTGGAAAATAGTTAAAAGAATATTTAGGTATCTGAAAGGGATGACCAATTACCCATTGTGCTATCAAGTAAATGATTTGCCATTGCGAGGCTATATCGATGCTGATATGGGATGAGATTTAGATGAAAGAAAATTCACCTCCGGTTTTATTTTCTTACTGAACAATGGTGTCTTATCGTGGAGCCATGAGAACAATCTTGTATAGCCTTATCCACAATGGAGGCTGAATTTGTGGTATTTTTATCTATAATGTAAGAAATTATGTGGTTAAAAAGGTTCTTGGATCATTTGGGTGTGCCAAATAATGCATCTAGTCCAGTATTAGTTAACCGTGATAGTGAAACAACAATAGTCTACACAAAGACCCAAAATTCCATTATAAAATGAAACATATAGATATCAAATATAACTTTGTAAAAGACATAGTTGTACGAAAAGAGGTATACATGAAGTACATTTCTACACAAGAGATTGTAGCATATCCATTGACTAAACATATCCCTAGATATGTCTTTGTTACTTGTTAGACACGTAAAATTTCAAGGATTGCGTAGATGTTAATATATTTACTTCTTATGATGTGTTATTTTTTCCAATAATGTACTAATGTTAATATTCATTGATATTTGTGTTCAATGCTTACATGTTACTATATTGATACATGTTTAAACGAATATACTATTAGTTATTATGACAATTATGTGGGACAAGTGAATGATTGGCCCTCTCACATAGACAATCGCTTTCATTACTTGTGTTAATATGAGATGAGATAAATTTTTAAGCTAATTATCTGAATGATAATTTAGAGAGATCAAGCTTGAAAATTAAGTAATGTCGTTAGTATGTCACTTTCTCTGTGATATGACCTAAGGTGAATAAGTACATTTCACCTTACTTGTCTTAATTTCATACGTAAGTTTGACATTGTGTTTGTCTAAACTATCATATGTATGGTATTTTTATGAGACTTACGCTCCATGGGAAATTAGAGAATATCATAACACATGTTTTCATACCATGTTTACAACTGCGACTAATAAGGGTAATATAAGTAAAGATCTCGGTCTTGATATTGTGTGGAACCCTTGAGATTATTCCAATCTCACGTTACACCCTTTAGACCCTTGTCTGTTTCTCAAAATTTAGAATTGATTATTGATATCTTGGAGTGTTACTGAAGGAACATGAGAGATTCGATGCAAAAGAACATCTCTGGAAAAATGAATTGAATTAAGGTTGAGAGATTCGAGACAAGAGAAAGATTATTATATGAGTAATGTCACATTAACTTGTATTCACTGATCGACTAATTATGTTATTTTTCTGATCAAATATGATTGTGAATACAAAATAAATATTACATTCGAAAAGAGATAGAGAGAGATGTAATGTGATAAATGATCAAGGATACTGCATAGTTAATCCACTATAGTTCCAACCATTATTCGAGTAGCTATATATTCCTATCAGATGTATAGGAAGTGAGTTCTTGAAGTATATTGGTCGCATGACACAATTGCTAAGTATGAATTATTCTTGTAGATATAATAAAAACTATTGATCATATCATGTGTGAGTGGGAGATGTTAGAAAACAACATTTAGTAAATGTTCATGGGGAACATGTGGTACACCCATGATGGTAATATTTTAGAGGGGTTTGAGAAAGTCATTAAGCTTCCAAATGTATGTGGTTAAATAGTAATCAAAGTTTTCAAATGCATGTGATTATATAGTAATCATGCTTCCAAATACGTGTGATTGATCAGTGCTTCCAAGTGCGTGTGATTGATCAATGCTTCCAAGTGTATGTGATTGTATAGAAAGCCATGTTTATGATTGAATAGGAAGTCGTGCATGTGATGATATTGATGGAGTTGGTGCTTGGTGCTTGGAGTGTCAATCTGATTTGTATATTTTATTATTTATTAATAAAATAACTATATTTTTCATTTCATATCTTATAATGGTATTGTCATTATGGATATTAAATTGATGTATAGATATGCTAAGAATGACATCGACCTTAGAATAGTTTTGACACTAGGTGTAAACTATTCTTGAAGTAAATATTCATAGTCGTTGGTTTTGAAATACGGTCGAATTCCTATAACCTAGAAGACCAGCACATGTCATATATTGGAATTAGAGTTCCAATGGTTTAACCCGATGTACCATGAGTTTTGGAAACTCGTATAGACATGTGGGTATTTTTTTAAGCGAATATTTAATGACTCATAGGCGATTCCTAATAGTTGGAAGTACACACCACCGTCAATAGGAATCTCCTCGAGTCGAGTAACATATGTAATCCTTTGACTATATGATAGCATTGATTTTGTGTAAGATCTTCCACAATTTGATGCCATGTATGTCAGAAACCTTTCATGGTCTGGCCTCTAAATATTTGTTGGGTGTGGACCGATGCACTCAGTAATCAAGTACGAAGCAAGATAGGATCTATCGGCCCGTATGTGTACCATAAGGGGTTTAGGTATTCATGTGAGTAAAGTCACGATTCTTAAAGACTTTGGCCAAAGCCGATCACCTAGGGTGGATCGCATTAGTTGTAAAGAATCGTAGACATGTCGACATGAGATGTGCGCCTTGGAAACTTGATGGTATATTTTATGTTTCCTAAGCACAACTCGGATAGCCTACGACGGAGGGATTGTTAAACATATGTGATTACCTCGACTTGTATAGTTCAGAAAGGTCGTTCGTGTTCTTCGCGAATTCGGAGGTGACCGAATTACGTACATATTAGCTAGGCTTATATGACGAACATGTCTGAACTTAGAGAGTCCCAATATGAAGTGTACTCGTTGAGCACTTGGGTAGCCGATTAATTTTGATAAAAAATAATATTCTATATTATAATTATCAACTAAGATAATCAAGTGTTATTGGATAACATTGATTATTTATTTTGACCTAATTGGATTAATTCAAAAATTACATAATGGCTTAATTGTAAAATCATAATTATCTCTATCATTTGAGGATATTATGGTAATTGTATGTATGTAATAATAGGTGGTTTTGACTTGATTTAATTAGATTAAATCAAGGTAGCAAACATTTAACTAATCCATTTCTTAATCTTTGACTTGATTTAATTGGATTAAATTAAAGTGGGAGACAATGGAGATTAGTCACACTTAACTATACATATTTGGACAAATTAGATTAAACCCACTTAAAAGTTGATTACAACTTTTATTAATTAAAAATTGCCTAAGTTTTGCTATAAATAACAAGCTTTAGGAAGATTTTAATAACAAGTAAAAATATAAGCAAATTCTTAGAGAGATTAGCCTAAGTTAGAGAAGTGTTTAGAGAAGCTTGTGAGGTCTCTAAAACATTTCAATTAGGAGAAATCAAGATTAGATCTTGAAGTGAAACTTGGTAGCATTGGAAACAAGATTGGATCTTGGAGTCAAGCTTGCACACATTGGAGGTTCTCCAACAATTTCAACAAATGAGAGGTAGATTGGATCTTGCATCAAGCTTACTAGGTAATGTTTGATCTTCTCATAAGTTATGTTCATTTGTGTATTAGATGCATGATCACATAGATTAATGTTGAATAAGGCTAATCAATTGTGTTAAGATACATTAGAAGTATAAATACAACATGCTTATAATTTAGGTCAAAGATGTTCATGTTGGACATGGAACAATTAATTATAGTTTGGAACTCTAGATTAAAGCTTAGAGCTATGACTACCATTCTAGAATCACTTGACTACATTTGGATGACCTAGAATTGTTCACGAGACATTTCTTATTGGGATTCTAATTTGGATTCAAAATTTACGCAAGTGCGTATTTAGAATAAATTTATGTTTTTGTAAAAAATATTTGATATTTTAAAAAACTTGATTTTTATTTTATAACATATGTTAATATTGGTTTTGAAGTTAAAAATTAATTTTGGGTGTTTTTGAAGTGTGAGCTGAAGAAATGAAAAGCTTTTGAAATAAAAAAAAATCTGATATGTGCGCGCACGGTTCGCGCTACTCACGCTGATTTTGTTTTCTCTTGTTCTGGAGCTTCTGGACTCTGATTCAGTCCCGATTTTTTCCTATACACTCGTAATGGAATATAGTATTTCATTAAATAATTTAAAATTATACCCATACTTGATATTCATGGGTTAGACCCATTTCCGATGCGTTGGGCACCGATCCAACCCTAGGGGTTCCACAACTGCCCCAAACAGATATAAGAACTTTACTTCCCCACCTATAAATATGAGCATTTGTTCATTGAGATAAGTGATCAATTAACTTTGATTAAGGGCACCTCTACAAGAAGTAAGTGTTTGTACCAGGATTTTGATGATGCTAATGAAGGAAAAAAGGCTCAAAAATAAAAAGCTTATAAACATAAAAACTTTGGCAAATATCATCAATTTTAGCAACTTGATTTTGGTGGTGTCAAAACGTCGAAGTATTAACGAATCAAGTTTGATGAGATGAGGTCAAATAAGCAAAATGTTGATGATGAGCCAAAATAAGCTACCATATGATCAAAAGAGCAAAGATGATAAAGAGCCAAAAAGATGATAAAAAAACCAAAACAATAGTCAAGTAAGATGATGATTAAGAGCTAAAACTAATTGTAAATGAGTTTATTCAAATATTTTAAAGCAGTTTATTCAAATATTTTAAAGCTCTTAGGAATCATATATTTTACATCACTTACATTTAAACTGGCTTCATTCGCACCAAAATGAATTTCAATACATCTAGTGCATATGAAAATATCTTAGAAAAATTAACAAATGAATGAATTAAAATTCAAATGATATACCGTTAGATAGATATGTGCCTCTAGGTTGCTACGAATTAAGTGGAACACAATTCTGATACTTAGAACTTATGCTATAGCCATATTACTATAACATGTTCATGAATAATCGTTTGTACAGACCTGTCACTTTAGAAATATACCATAAAATTCATCTTAAAGTTTTTTAGGCTGAATTTTTTCATAGATGATAGATTTATGTGTCTAGTTATGTAGAATTTTACGAAGCTTGATTTGGAATTTTCTAGAGTAAGTTATGGCCGAAATACTGAGTGTTGCTAGGATTGTTATGGTTACTGAAATTGGCATTCCAGTCCATAAACATGCATATTGATCTCTGAAATTGGCATACCAATCTCATTCCAGTGAGACCTAAAATTTGACACATGTTCTGGAACTGGGATAATCCATATCGGTATCCATACTGGTCAATACATCGTTCAGTATTTTGTTTGAATGTATAATAGGTAAATTTTTAAGAGTCGTTTAAAATATCAGGCCAGCATACCAATCCCTGCACAGTATGACAGGAATTTCAATTTTCTCCAAATAAAAAGAAGCAAAAAATTCATTTTTCATAAGGGGAATACAAGAGAAAATATTTCAGAGAAAAACAACACATTCATACATCTTTTACCTACTCTTGAAAAGATTCAAACAAAATTAAAGAGAGTTTCAAATCTTCATAACTTTTACTCTTGTAATTGTAAAGCTCATTCTTTCATCCTTATATTCATTTTAGAAAGCTTACTAAATTTAAGTATTTCTCACACTTTTAAAATCTTTGTAATACTCATTTATGAGAAATCCATGCGTTTATTTGTAAGAATTTTTTGTGTTTCAAATTCATCATTATATAAAGGTTTAGGGAACCTTGAAAACTCAAAATTATTAACCTTTCAGAGTTGGCAAAAACTCCAAAGTGTGTGAAGCTTGTTGAAACTTAAGGTTATGGAACTTTTGAAGAAAACTTCATTGGAAATAGATTGTTTGAGAATGAGCCGGAAAAACTCTTGTTATAAAGGGTGAATTCATTTTACATAGTGAAAAACTTCAAGCGTATCTTGGATGTAGGCAAGGAATTGGTCGAACCACTATAAATATAGTGTCAATTTCTCTATCTCTATCTTAATTATTTATTGCTCATAATTTATAAATTAATTGTGGAAATTGAATTATAAATATAAACGGTAAATGTACTAACTAAGTAGCTTAATATAAAAAAGATTTTTAATTTTGTATTATTTTTGAAGTATCCAATTCACCTCTTCTTGGATATAGATTGTTTAAGTGCTTGTAGAAAAATTTCAATAAGATATGCAATTGTGTTGTGGAATATGTAGATTTATTTCAATGTATTTATGAATAAACATTAAACTAGTAATATATATATATGGTTCGATTCTAAGTGAACTATTTATGAATTTGTTCCATGAAATTCCCTACACATGCATCAAATTAATTAAAATGCATTTCTTATATTCATAGATTATGGTTAAATGTGGCTCCATGCAAAGGCAGCAGGGACCATTTTATAAGCTTTTAATTAATTAATATATCAATGCAATGCATGTCCTTGTTTTCAGGCGCGAATTGGAAGAAGAAGAAGAAGAGGAGGAAGAGACCTCGTAGTGGGGCAACCAATACCATGCTTTCTAGACAATTATGCTTTCTGATCAATTGTTAGTTTTATTTTAATATTCATACTAATGAGTGTCCTTAGAACATTCATTAAAAATTTATTTTTTAAAAAAAATTGATAATATTTTTATGAGAAATGAAAAAAATTATTAAAATATTAATTATTTTCCCTCATTTTCTTATTAAAATTTTCATAAAATAGATTCTTAAAAATACCCTTAAAATACTCCTTAATATTTCCCTTAATTTTTTGGTGTTATTTCCTAGGGGTGGGCGCGGTTTGGTTTGGTTCGGTTTTTACTAAAAACCGAACCAAACCATATTTTACGGTTCAGATTTTTTACCTCTCAAACCAAACCATTAAATAACGGTTTGGTTCGGATTGAAAATTTTTTAAACCAACGGTTTACGGATTGGTTCGGTTCGGTTTACGGATTGAAAATTCGGGGTTAGCCTAAGGTTCTGACCCTATGCGGAATTATAAACAATAAGCAGGACAAGTCTTGTTACTGCTACTATGGATAAATTAACTAGCAACCACAATAACAATTAAATAAAATTATGCTGCAAAATATTAAAACAATAACAAGAATTAAAGCAGCAAAATAAATCAAACCACACAAAATTCAACACAATGATTTTGGTGACGAAGTGGAAAACTCTTACGAGTAAAAAACCACTCCGGGTATAGGCTACCACCCGAATCCACTATATAGAGAATAACTTACAGCGATGGTCAAGACCTATGGTGGCAACTCCACCGACTCAACTACCTCAATACTGCAAGAACTCAATGAACTCCTCAAGCCCGCGACCCACGATTTTCTTCAGAACCTCTGAAGTCTCTGAGTAGATTATATCACCAATGACGTCGGAACTCCGACTATCAAACTTCCTCCTAAAGAACTCTAAAGTATTAGGGAATTTGGGTTAGGTTGTGTTGAAGGTTTAACAAAGAAACATTCACACCATTAAGGAAGAATACAAGGAGATAAGAAGTCTTCAATGGTCGAATCAAATAAGAGTTGAAAGCTTTAAGAGATTTGGCTCAAGGAAAAGTGTTTCAGCTCTTTCAACTAATGGGGAATGGCGGCTAAGTGTTATATTTATAGGTAGGGTGAAACCTAGGGTTTTGCAGGCCAAAATCGTGTTCAGATCGCAGTCGCGTTCGAACGCTTACTAGAACGCTACACGAACGCGCCCTTTCTGTGAAGACTCGTTCGAACGCCAATCGAATGCACAACGAACGGATGCTCTCTGGAATGATCCCGTTCGAACCCAACAAGAACGTGACTCGAACATTTGCTCTCTGGAATGTTTCCGTTCGAACCCTATAAAGAACGTGCCACTAACGACACACGTTCAAACCCATTCACGAACTCAGCACTAACGCCAATCGTTCGAACACTGCACCGAACGCATCACGAACGCATGTCTGATGCACAGCAGCCAAAAAAAAAGTCCAATTGTACAAAGATCTTCATGCAGGATTACAACTCAATTGAACTTGTTTTGTCACAGACACATGCCAATAAAAATGGAGCTCACAATCTCCCCCTTTGGCATTTCGTGACAAAACACTACCTAATACAAAGACTACGGTAATAGACCCAAAAAGCAAAATAGTCAACTGTCAACCATCAAAACAGTGACTTATTACAAATGGACTCGATCTAACACCTAACAAAGTAGTCTTGAAAATAATGCCACCGCAGCAACATACATGCTACCTGAAACATCCACAAACAACAATACGCTGTGAAAAGCATTGGGATAATCAAGTAAAACATAAAGCAAGTAAAAATCTCATGCATATACAAGTAGAAATCCATCTCCCCTTTAATCTTAACTCCCCTTAAAACGGAGATATCTAAATGATATTCTACGGCTCCATCCTATATATTAAGGCTCTCCCTCTTAATATACCACTCTCCCCCTTTTTGTCACGAAATGACAAAGGGTAAAAGAAACATGAAAAATAACAGGAGAACATGAGACAACATATGCAAGAGCATAAACAAACAGGAATTACTCCCCCTCACTAACAGGCACATAGAGTTAGCAAAATAACACACGGGAAGCAAACCAAAAACTCAGAAAAATGCACAAGAAAAAAGGTTGGTATGCAATAACATGAAGCACACACAGGCACATACTGAGATAATTAAAGCTGATACAATGATACCCAGTCAGTATTCAGCTGTTTATGACATGAAACAATATGCATCATTTTAAAAGTGGCTAAATACAACACTTATGCATATGACATAAACACCAAAGCATATAAAGCACTTGCATGGAAAAATATAGTGCATAACGAATCAAGGCTTAAGAACTTATTTTATGAGCTGGACACAGCCAAAGAAATCTATCTTTAAACAAACCAAGTCCACAAAATATGTGTTCAAACCCAGCACCACTAGGACCTGAAAATAAGCAACATTGGTTGCATGCTATAATATTTACCTCATAAATATCATGAGCTCATATGTAATAACTCTTTCGAGTGAATGGTTTTTGCCCTTATCTTTTGAATTTGGCCATTTTGGCTCTTTTGCACTTAAGACTCATTTTTTTTTAACTTTTGCAAAAGGGGATAGCAAGGTCAACTAGTCAAAGGTCACACTATTGAGCAAACAAGATATGATAGAAATTAGATTGCTATTCCAAAAACTCATACATGCGACAAAGCATTGATTGACAAACTAAAAATGTGTATGTGAGGTACAAGCACAGGATATACCAAGGGTTTTTATCACACACACACTCATGCATATATAGCATCAAGAAAAATAAAGCATATCGTCCATGCATAATCATATATCCTACATACCAGGATCACATGCAGAAGCTTTTCATGCTCTAACAAGCCCAAAAAAAAATTTCTCTTTATCATTTTCTATTTTTTTTTTTTGAATTTTTCAGATTTTAACAAATAAAAATAAAGACACAAACAGGCTTATAAAACATCCAATGGTACGTGGAGTTGTATCCCGAGTGCAGATCATACTACCGTCCATTCGGAATCGGCTATGAAATTTATGTCTAGGTTTCCATCCTATATACCAAGGGACATATAATAAAAACAAGACACACACACCCATATATTGTGAAAACAAAATAAACGTGCAAAAACATAAAACACACGCACACATATGCAATGGGAAAATAAAAATGCATCATTTAAGCAGAGTTACACCGAAGTGCACTCTCATCATGTCCATCAGGACACACAGAAGAAGATGGGAATTCATCTTGTTTCCTCACCCAAACCTTTCTAGGAGCCTCTTTCACATGAGAGTTCCCAGACAACAAAGTAAGTTTCTCACTCAAGAATTGAGCTTGTTTGGTTAGTGCAGAAACTTGAGACATTAGATTTGAAGAATCAAATCTAGGAGACACACTCTTAGGCCTTCTCTTATCTTTGTGCAACATGTAGCACTTAGGCCTAATATGTCCTGTCTTGCCACATTGATGGCAAACAGGCACAAACCTCGGACGAGAGCGAGGTTTACCCACAACACCTCTAGGTTGAGGTTGGGAAACAGGACGAGGAACAACTGGAAGAGAAATATGACTACACACAACATGTTTCTTACCTAAGTCACATTTAGCTGCAACAGGCACAGCTTTGGAAGAAGAAGCCTTATTGTAGTTAGGCTCAGAAATAATACCTAACATACGGTCCACCTTTTTATTTCCACTACAAAATATGGACAATTGAGTTCTAGCATCTTCAAGATCGGTTTCTAACATTTGGACTCTATTAACTAGGCCTCTGTACCTCTCTTCTGGGTCATCAACCATCAAAAGGCTTTGCTCAAATTTAGTTTAAGCTTCTTTCTTTTCTAGCTCTACAACTTTCAGCCTTTTATTGATCTCTATGTTAGTCTTCTTAATAGCTAAACTCTCATTAAAGAGTTCAACATAAGCTACTTGAAGACTTTCCTCATCTACAGACTCATCAAGAGAGACTTCAGAATCAACATCATTCACAATAATCTCTCTCTCATCAGTCACACTAGCAGTAAATGCTATATAATTGTTCTTGTCTTTGGGAGACTCATCAGAGGTATAGCCACCTTCTGAATCACTGGGAGAGATTGTCATGGCTTTCTTACCTTTAGCCTTCAAATATGTGGGACACTCAGGTCTAATGTGCCCATATCCTTCACACTCATGGCATTGGACATCACGGGATCTACTACCCCTATCCTCTCTAGACTCTTTCCTGCTATGCCTCTTTTCTCTAGGCATAACCTCACTATCCCTGTTACTGCTATGGCCACTCTTCTTAAGTTTAAGAAATTTCCTAAACTTCTTAGCAAACAAGGCCAAATCATGATCCGTAAAGGTATCGTCATCACTAGATGGATCATGAACAACTTCCTTTGCGATCTTCATCGCTATAGTTTTGGGCTTTTGATACCCAGGACGTTTCTTCTCATAAACTTGCAGTTCTCCTATGAGTTCTTCTAAATCAAGCTTATCGAGGTCATTACTTTCCTCGATGGCGGTAATCTTGGGTAGGAATTTATCATGCAGGGATCTAAGGATTTTCCTAACTATCCTATTGGTAGGTATAGTCTCACATAGGTTAAAACTTGAGTTAACAATGTCGTTAATCTCAGCATAGAATTCATCAAAGGTCTCATCATCTTTCATTTTAGCGACCTCAAACCTAGTGGCTAAATCCTGAAGTCTATTATTTTTAACAGACAATGTGCCCTCATGCACAGTCTGCAGGATGTCCCAAGCATCCTTTGCTATCTCACATATTGAGATTCTCCTAAACTCAGCAGAACACACAGCACCATGTATGGCATTAACAGCTTTGCTGTTCCTATTGCTAGCATCAAATTCGTCCTTGATCCAGGTCAATTTATCTTTAGGGGAAGAGACCCCATCAACAACAACAACGGGAGGTTTCCACCCGTGTTCAACAGTCATCCAAACCCTCTCATATAAGGACTTAAGGAACGCTCTCATGCGAAACTTCCAATGTAAATATTCTGTGCCATCAAAAAATGACGGACAATTCAAGGGTTGACTACGTTCCATAGCTAACGGGTCAAGGATCGAGTTCAGGCTCTGATACCAATTGAAAATTCGGGGTTAGCCTAAGGTTCTGACCCTATGCGGAATTATAAACAATAAGCAGGACAATTCCTGTTACTGCTACTATGGATAAATTAACTAGCAACCACAATAACAATTAAATAAAATTAAAGCAGCAAAATATTAAAACAATAGCATGAATTAAAGCAGCAAAATAAATCAAACCACACAAAATTCAACACAATGATTTTGGTGACGAAGTGGAAAACTCTTACGAGTAAAAAATCACTCCGGGTATAGGCTACCACCCGAATCCACTATATAGAGAATAACTTACAGCGATGGTCAAGACCTATGGTGGCAACTCCACCGACTCAAGTACCTCAATACTGCAAGAACTCAAGGAACTCCCCAAGCCCACGACCCACAGTTTTCTTCAGAACCTCTGAAGTCTCTGAGTAGATTATATCACCAATGACGCCGGAACTTCGACTACCAAACTTCCTCCTAAAGAACTCTAAAGGATTAGGGAATTTGGGTTAGGTTGTGTTGAAGGTTTAACAAAGAAACATTCACACCATTAAGGAAGAAGACAATGAGATAAGAAGTCTTCAATGGTGGAATCAAATAAGAGTTGAAAGCTTTGAGAGATTTGGCTCAAGTGAAAAGTGTTTCAGCTCTTTCAACTAATGGGGAATGGCGGCTAAGTGTTATATTTATAGGTAGGGTGAAACCTAGGGTTTTGCAGGCCAAAATCGCGTTCAGTTCGCAGTCGCGTTCGAACGCTTACTAGAACGCTACACGAACGCGTCATTTCTGTGAAGACTCGTTCGAACGCCAATCGAACGCACAACGAACGGATGCTCTCTGGAATGATCCCGTTCGAACCCAACAAGAACGTGACTCGAACGTTTGCTCTCTGGAATGCTTCCGTTCGAACCCTATAAAGAACGTGCCACTAACGCCACACGTTCGAACCCATTCAAGAACTCAGCACTAACGCCAATCGTTCGAACACTGCACCGAACGCATCACGAACGCATGTCTGATGCACAACAGAAAAAAAAAAGTTCAATTGTACAAAGATCTTCATGCATGATTACAACTCAATTGAACTTGTTTTGTCACGGACACATGCCAATAAAAATGGAGCTCACACGGATTATTATATTTAAAATAAATTTTTATCCACTTAAGTGAAGACAAAAAAAAAAAAAAAAAAAAAAAAGATTCTGGCACAATTAATTCTTGTATTTTTTAAAAATTACCTTGAATAATGATGCTACCATCATTCTAATTAAGAGACAAATCCAACATCTTACTTTCAAGAATAATGATGCTATCATAAAATAAAAAATTTAAGAATAAAAGTATTAATAAATAAATTGAAGAATAAAAGTATTAACAAAAAAATATATTAACAAAAAATTTAAGAATAAAAGTATTAACATACTAATAAAAAGAAAACATTGAATAAAATTAAAAGAAAAATACAAATTTTTTCATAAAATATATAATATTTTTAATTATAACGGTTCGGTTCGGTTCGGTTTAACAGGTGCGGTTCGGATTAGCTCCTGAACCGAACCGTAAACCGTTTGGGGTGGGCCAAACCGAACCGCAAACCGAACCGTTAGAAAAAAATCGTAAATCGGTCCGGTATGGTTCGGTTTGCGGTTTGATTCGGTCCGGTCGATTTTTTTTGCCCACCCCAATTATTTCCAGTTACAAATAAACGTGATATTTTGTAAGTCCCATAGGTAAAAGTCAAAGTAAGAAATAAATGAATGAAACACTGTCAAAGTAAGAAATAAATGAATGAAACACCATATGAAGAGTCAAATTAAGAAATAAACGAATGATGCACAACATTTAATATAAACGACCTAGCACAGAATATAAGTGATTTTCAAATAATTTATTTATTTTTTTAGTTGGGAAAAATTGAATTTAGACTTTGTACTTCCCCTTATCTTATCATATTGTTTGTTTCATGATTTATCATGATTTTATATAATATGATATAATTTAAATTGTTATTTGTTTTGACTTCCATGTTTATAATATGATTTCTCATTGTAATTTCATGTTTTGAAAATCATAAATTTTGGAAAAAAAATTTAAACCATGGATTTGATGATTTGCCATGATTTTATAATTTTGTATTCCTAAAAAATATCCTTCATAAAATTTTAAATTGTCAATTTTACCCTAGTAAATATATTATATTAATAAACAAAAATAGTTTAACTAAAATATCCTTTATGATATATTTTTTTTATTAAGAATGTGATTTTTCATATTTGTTATCCATTGTATACGTTAAGTTTTATTATAATTTATTGATTTTAGATTAATGTGTAATAATTTGATATGTGTTTGGTGATATTTTAATAAGAATATTTTATGTCTTTCATTATGGTCTGTTTACGTACTTGTAACCATAATGAGATGGAATCAGAATGAAATAGAATCGAAATGAGCTGAAATGAGAATGGTAAATCAAAATCAGAATAAGTTGTTTACTTAACTGTAGCATGTAGGAATCAGAATTGGAATGAAGTAGTATTACCATTGATGTGTTTACTTTATCTAGTAATCGAAATGAATTGTTAAAAAGTTATAAAAATACCCTTAGTTATAATTACATATTAATTTATTAGTATTAATTGTTGATTATTAAATTACTGAATATTAAATTATTCTTTTATAAAAATATTAAATATTATTTTATTATTGATTATTGATTATTTAAGTATTAATTAATTATTACTTTACTGATTAATTATTAATGTATTAAATTACTAAATATTACATTATTCTTTTATTAAAATATTAAATATTATTATTATTAATTATTATTAATTTTATTTGTTAGTTATAAATTAAGTATTAAGTAAGTATTACTTTATTAATTAATTATAATGTATTAAATTACTAAATATTAATTTATTCTTTTATTAAATTATCATTTTATTAAAAATAGTAAATATTATTTTTTATTAATTATTGATTAATTATTAATTATTAATACATTTTATTTATTATTTATAAATTAATATTAATTAATTATTTTATGGGCAATATTGTAATTTCCCATTAATAATATGAATGAGAATCTCATTCCCTATTCCTAAATATGTTCCCATTTTTATTTAATTTTAGAAAGTAAACAACCTTATTAGAAATTATTCTCATTCCTCCATTCTCATTACCTTAAAGTAAACACACCAATTAATTTCTGGACCAAAAAATTGGATTTAATATAAATTTATGTGTTTAAGAACATTTTATTATTTTTTGAACCATATCATACCATCAAACCAAACAAAAATAAATTATTTAACTATACCATACTATATCATCTTCCCAAATATGGTAACGGTAATTGCAATACAATATCATATCATATTATATCATCTTCCCAAATATGGTAACGGTAATTACAATACAATACCATATCATACAATACTAAACCATGGTGCACTACATCCAAACAAGATGTAAAAGAAAGGGGAAAATATATGTTTTCCACTTAAAGATATGCTAACGTGCAATTAACCCAATTTTTTTTGAAATGTTTAGTTTTCTACTCGAATTTCAAAAAATATTCGATTTTTCACCCCGGCGTTAGTGGTATTATAATTTTGTTGTTGTCATAAAGATATTTTGATCATCTGATAATATATGGGTGGAAAAAATACACTTTTTTTATTGATGTGTAAAATAAAACTCTTTTGAAAATTAAAATTTTATTTTTTAATTTTAAACTTAAAAATAAAATAAAATAAGCTCCACAATTAAACAATACCAATTTAACAACTAAAACAACTTCTACAAGTCACAATTCATCCAAAATAATCTAAATATAAATACAAAAATATAACAAAAATTAATTAATTAATTTTTATTTTGTTTCCAAATTCCATATCAGAATGTTATTTTTTTTATTGATGGATCCTAATCTTTTTCATGTATAACTGTCATCCTTACATATAACTGTTGGAGACATTAATGTTCACCCTTAAATGACCGATATAGACCAATTTTTAATTTTTTTTATATATAAATCCATTACAAACACTTAGAAAATCCACAATTTCCTCACTTGAAATTTATCAATATATTTTAAAGTGTTCATATTTCCACCCGAAGTTTAAAAATGTTCATTTTTCCATTTGAAATTCAGATATTGTTCACTTTTCTATCAATATGTTATCAAAATATCTTTATGACATCAGCAAAACTTTAACATCCTTGACATACACATTGAAAATTGAATATTTTTTAAACTTCAATGGAAAACTGAATATTTCAAAAAAAAAAAAATTGCGTTTGACTATATTTTAACGAATTTTTGGATAAAAAATTGATAGTTTTTCTTAAAAAAAACAACAGTAGCAACTTAAACTCATGCAAAATCTTAAAAAAGAGTTATTAAATATAATACTAAAAAATAATTGTATGTGAACGTTTGTATTTGAACTGGAGACAGATTTTCAGAGTAGTACTGATCTTTTATTTCTCCTAACATATATGCAGCAGCAATGATATATATTTACTTAAACTTTTCCCGAATTTTATCCCGAACGTCTCACTGTAGCTACAGTGATCTGCAGTAATTTACTGTAGCTACAATAAGACGTTCGGGATAAAATTCGGGAAAAGTTTAAGTATATATATCATTTTTGTATATGCAGGCCTACCACACAAAAATAATTAGAGTAAGATTAAAGTTATGAATCCCAACAAGCCCTCAACTCAACCCTTGCATTTTTATTATTTTTTTATTGGTATATATTTTAAATATTCCGCACAGAAAAGGCAAGATTCAAAGGGTAATCTGCATCTCCATTCTCCAATGTTGATATTATTCCCCTTTAATTCCCATAATTAAACTCCAACGTTTATACACACTCTTTCTTTTTCTTTTTTTTCTTTTTTTTTTTTTTTAAAATCGTTGGAAACCCCGCCACCAAACCACCCATTCTGGGCCGCGGCGCAGGTAAAACCCTCGGCTGCCCCAGACTCTTACAAGAAGTTGCACCCCCTGGATTCGAACCCAGAACCTCAAGGTGAGATTCTGGACCCTTCACCACCCAGCCAAATTACTTTGAAAATCATTTCGTCATATTCTTTGGGGGACAAAACAAAAAAATATATAAATACATAAGCTAAGAAAAATTTAAATGATTTTCTCTAGGGTAAAGCAAACATTCTTGGTATTTTTTTCAAAAAGGGTTTCATAAAATGAAAATTTTAAAAAATCTAGAAAATAAAAGAAAAATAATTTTTTTCTAGCTATTAAAAAAAAAAAATTGTAAGAAGAGCACTAAACTTGGGTTGAAAGGTTGATGGAAATTCTATATATTGGTTTTTGATAAAACGGTCCGTTGCATCACACCTCTTTATGCAATCGTTTGCTTTTGCTTTTCCTTTTTATAAAGCAAAAGATGAAACCACAAAAAATAATACTGAATCAAGCAAGCAAGCACCAAAGATGACCTTGGATGCTGTTAATATGGGAACCTTTACCTTTACATTCATTCATCTTTCATCTCTCTCACTCACCTCATCACTTTCTCTTTATCTCTTTGTATATTCTTTGTTGTTACTGCATGATAATTTTCTTCAATCTAAGTAAAAAGATTGGTTTTCTCCAATACCATCTTTCAAATTTCCTTCAATGGATGTGATGAGAGTCATATTCCTCTCTTCTCTACTCTTTGTTTATTTTTCTTCATCATCCCATTCACTTTCATCACGTAATCTGTATCTTAGAACGCAAGCTTCAATCCTTGTTTCACTCAAACAGGGCTTTGAAATCTATGATCCTTCTCTTGATACTTGGAATGCATCAAATTTTATGTTTCTCTGTTCCTGGCCAGGCATCAAATGTGATATCGCGAATACATCACTAGTTTCACTTGATATATCCAGTTTCAATATATCCGGTTCTCTTACATCTGTGATCACTAACCTCAGTAGCCTTGTCTACTTTTCAGTCTCCGATAACAGCTTTTCCGGTGAGCTTCCACGAGACATGGACAAGCTAACAAGGGTGCAAGTTTTGAATGTGTCAAACAACATGTTCAGTGGAGAATTGAACTGGGAATTTTCTCAGTTGAAAGACCTTGTAGTGCTTGATGCTTATAACAATGAGTTCAATGGTTCACTGCCATTAGGTCTCCATCAACTTTCCAAGCTGCAGCATTTGCATTTAGGAGGGAACTATTTCTCAGGGAAAATTCCTCCAAGCTATGGAGACTTTGAGCAACTTTTATATCTCCATCTTGGAGGAAATGACTTGAACGGTTTAATACCTGGTCAGCTTGGAAACCTTACCACTCTTGAGCAGCTTTACTTGGGTTATTTCAATGAGTTTGATGGTGGAATCCCAGCTGCTTTCGGCAAGCTGATCAATCTTGTTCATTTAGACCTTGCAAATTGCAGCTTGGAAGGTTCAATACCTCCTGAATTGGGCAATTTAAACAAGCTGGACACTCTCTTCTTGCAAGTAAACGAGCTCACGGGTTCAATTCCTCCTCAAATGGGCAATCTGAGTAGCCTGAGAACACTTGATCTTTCGAAAAACAGTCTTACCGGAGAAATCCCACTTGAGTTTTCAGGGCTTCGACAGCTCACCCTCTTGCAGCTAAATATCAACAGTTTTCATGGGGAGATTCCTCGTTTCATTGCAGGGCTAGATAATTTGGAAGTTTTACAGCTTTGGCAGAATAATTTCACTGGGGCTATTCCTTCAAAGCTTGGAGTAAATGGTAGGCTGAAAGTACTTGATCTGTCTACAAATAAGCTCACAGGATTAGTCCCCAAGTCTCTGTGTTTCGGAAGGCAGCTGATGATTTTGATTTTGTTCAACAATTTCTTGTTTGGTCCTCTACCTGATGATCTTGGTCGGTGTGAAACTCTAGTTAAAGTTCGGATGTGGCAGAATTATTTGACAGGATCCATACCAAATGGGCTACTTTATTTGCCAGAGCTCTCACTCTTGGAGCTGCAGAATAATTATATTACTGGAAGAATTCCTGCCGAAACAGGCAAGGTATTACCCTCAAAACTCAGCCGATTGAATCTTTCAAACAATCGGTTAACAGGGTCACTTCCCGATTCTATCGGAATTTTCTCTAGCTTGCAGATTTTTCTACTCAGTGGAAACAAATTGACCGGAGAAATTCCATCCCAAATTGGGCAGCTTAAAAATGTGCTACATTTGGATATGAGTAGGAACAACTTCTCTGGCATGATTCCTGTTGATATCGGTAATTGTCTCTTGCTTGCTTACTTAGACTTGAGCCAAAACCAACTCTCAGGCCCCATCCCAGTTCAAATTTCTCAAATTCACATATTGAATTATCTTAATGTTTCTTGGAACCAACTGAATGCAAGCCTCCCCAAGGAAATTGGAAGTATGAAGAGCCTAACTTCTGCTGATTTTTCCCATAATAATTTCTCTGGTGAAATTCCTGAATTTGGCCAATATTCATTCTTCAACTCCACATCATTTGAGGGTAACCCTCAGCTCTGTGGATCTTACTTGAATCCATGCAATTATTCATCAAATTCATCGTCACAATTACACAACCAAAATGGCAACAAGTCTCATGTTCCAGGAAGACACAAGCTTATTTTTGCTTTGGGACTTTTATTATGTTTATTAGTATTTGCTGTTTTAGCAATCATCAAGACTCAAAAGGTTGAGAAAAATTCAAATTCATGGAAGCTCACTGCATTCCAGAAGCTTGAATTTGGAAGTGAACACATCCTGGAATGTGTAAATGACAACAATGTGATAGGGAGAGGTGGAGCTGGAGTTGTGTACAGAGGAGTCATGCCAAATGGAGAGCAAGTAGCAGTGAAGAAATTGCTAGGCATAACTAAAGGCTCTTCTCATGATAATGGCCTATCTGCAGAAATTCAGACATTGGGTAAGATTAGGCACAGGAATATTGTAAGATTGCTGGCATTTTGCTCCAACAAGGAGACCAATTTACTTGTTTATGAGTACATGCCAAATGGAAGCTTAGGTGGAGTGCTGCATGGGAAGAGAGGGAGCTTTCTGAAGTGGGAAATGAGGCTAAAAATAGCCATTGAAGCTGCAAAAGGCCTGTGTTATTTACACCATGACTGTTCTCCTCTCATAATCCATAGAGATGTCAAGTCAAATAACATTCTACTTAACTCAGATTTTGAGGCTCATGTAGCAGATTTTGGGCTGGCTAAGTTCTTGCAAGACACTGGAACATCAGAGTGCATGTCTGCAATTGCTGGTTCTTATGGCTACATTGCTCCAGGTACACTCTTTTTTCAGATATATAATTTGAAGTAATTCCTTTATGCACAGTCCAAAAATTAATAAATGAGTCTGTCTCCCTAGCTAGAAAAAAACATTGAATCATTGATCCCAAACATTATCATATATCCTTATTGGTTTTTTATAATTACAGATCATCAAATTTTCCAGAAATTGAAGAATATACTTTTCCTTTTTTTTGGGACCAAAGTAGTATAATAAGCAGAGCCATGTGAAGCCCAAGAAGGGTAAAGGCTCCACTAACACAAAGGAAAATTCACTTTTTTGCTTTTTCTCTGTAGCTAAACCATAAGCTCAATTTTCATTCAGATTCAAACCAATAACTTGTAACCTTTTTGACCCAAAGACTAGTTAGAACAACAAAAAAGATGGACATGAATCCAAAGCATATATTCTCTAAAAAAAAAAAAATATGCTGATTGGGATCTCAAGTTTACTTTCCCCAGACCCTAGAAAATGATGCATGTGTTTAATAGAATACAACACAAAGGCACAAAGCCATTACTAACTTTTCTTTTTCATGTTACTTGATTTGCTTTACTTGGGGAAATAAATAGGCCATAGCATGTATTTCACTCAAACTTCACCACAATGAAAGAGTCTCACTTACCCTTAAAATTAGTTAATAATATTTATTTTTTTAATTTTGGACAGAGTATGCATACACTTTGAAAGTTGATGAGAAGAGTGATGTATACAGTTTTGGAGTGGTAATATTAGAGCTGATAACAGGGAGAAGACCAGTTGGTGATTTTGGAGAAGAAGGATTAGACATTGTTCAATGGACCAAAATACAAACAAACTCAAGCAAAGAAGGAGTAGTGAAGATCCTTGATCAAAGACTAAGTAATATTCCTCTTAATGAAGCAATGCAAGTCTTCTTTGTTGCTATGCTATGTGTTCAAGAACACAGTGTGGAGAGACCCACCATGAGAGAAGTTGTTCAAATGCTTGCTCAAGCTCAAAAACCATATACTTTTCAAATGCAATGATCGATTAATGATCATCAAACCTTTTTCTTAACAAGACATTTTTCAGTTGATTCACTTATCAAATGGTGCAAACTCTGCAGTCTCCACACAAATAGAAGCTCTTGATAGCTACCACATACTGTAGTTTTCGTGCTTTTTTTTTTTAATTTATCCTCCTTGTTATATGTTGAATATATTTTGCTGCTGTATTGTTGAGGTATTAGATTTAAGGGGTTTTATGGTCATTTGGCTGGTTGAAAACATGAACACTGAATAGAAGAAATGTACTCTAAAGTATAAGCTTGATGGAATGATGGTATTGGTTGGCTTCAATATTGTTTGATCATTTAATAGTGTGACCAAATGATTTGATGTTGCTTTTGAACCAATCACTTTATGTAAACTAATTTTGGAGCAAAAATTGTGATTTCATTCTACTATAAATTGAGGTACTCACCTCTTATTTTCTTTATGTTTTTTTCATTTTCTCTCTTGAAGAATTTAGAAGAAGTGTCTTATGTATTTTATTTTTCTTGTAAATTTTTTTCTTTCAGTAATAAAATTATGCAAGTTTTTATTCAAATCATGAGTGGCTAATTTCATTCTATTAAGGTAAATGGTGAAACTCTAAATATAAAGAATATAAATTAATCTTAGTTATATTATAATATATGAATTATAATTAAAAAAACTAATGTTTAATCTTCTCTTATATTTGTGAATGTCTTGATTCTCGATAAACAATCAAATTTTGGTTGACATAGTTAATTCTTTACCTCATATTATATGAGAGGGTAATTTAAATTTGGATTAATTATTGACAAATTTTGTTACCGCCTTTATGGTTGGTTTTATTTATTTGGCATAATTGAGTATCTAACTGGATTTGTTATAGACAATGTTATCACCGCCTTTATGGCTAGTTTTATATATTTTGTCATAATTAATTCCTGAAGTAAATTAACTAGGTAATAATAACAATTTATATATTATAAAAAGTAAGACTTATGTATATTTGAAATATTAAAAGTGAATCCCCTAGCCCCAGCATTCTAATTTATTATTACAGTTCAATTTAAAATTGCCCATCACTTCAAACAATTCAGTCTTTTCTTTTCACTCAAATTATTATTTTATTTTACTAAATTTATTTTTTGTGAATCGATCTCGGACTTACCGAGTTATTTTATTATTTGACACTCTTACACTTGTGAGTAAAGAACCGCTTTGTGAGTGTGTCAGTAGGTGTTTTGATTCGCCGTAAACAATCTCATCTTGGTTGACAGTTAATACTTGTTGGAAATTCTTCAAATATATTTGTTTGGATGGAGGAGGGACATGTCCCTTGGATGGTATCCCATGGGGACATGTCCTCCAATTGTGTGTAAAGTGATCTTATGCTCCAAGGGGTGCATGGATGTGTATAATCCTTGAAGGGTTGCACCCCAACTCTAAGGGTGCCTTTGAGGCATCATTCCATACTTATAAAATGAAGTTTTATGTTCCTTTTAACACACGGAAAAAGAAATCTGAATTTCATCCAAAAAGAAAAGAGTCTCATATTGTGTCTTGAGTCTGAGAGAGTTCCACCATATTCCAAGTTCAAGATCTTGTTAAGGTGTGCCTCTTAAATAAGAGGAATCCGGGTTATCCTGAGAAAACATCAGCCACAAATTCGTAGAGCACCGAGACGGGACCGATAAGTTCTTAATGACAGAGATTAATCTCGATCCGGACTAATGGTTTTCAACTTTGTATCAAGGTTTTTCTTATTCTCAAGTTTTAAGGTTTTCTAGGGTTTATGCATATTAAATCCAATTTTCTGGTTTGATTTGTTTGTTTGCATGTTATTTACGGTTTCATGACACTATATTTACAACAATACTCAACTCCATATTATATGAGAAAATAATTTAAATATGGTCTAATTATCGACAAAACCTTATCACTATATTTATAGATGATTTATATGTTCTGTCATAATTGAGTATCTATTTGGACTAGTTATAAACAAATTGTATCACCACCTTTATGAACGGTTTTATATGTTTTGTCATAATTAAATCCTGAAATAAATTAGGTGGGTACCAACTCCAATTTATATAGTATATAATAAGGAATATAATCATTTTTCCATCAGAGGATTGATTTAGGTATGAAAAAAATTGAAAACTTTAAATAATGTTAATTTTATATTTAAAGTTTCTGCCAATATACTAATTTATCTTTTTTAGGTTCAATTTACACATAAAGCTTAAGCCAACATATTAATTTATACTTGAAATATTTTGGTCAGTCTACTATAATTTGGGTGTAAAAATAAACTTATTCAAAATTTTAGAATTTTTTGGGAAATTTACAAAATTGACCTATTTGATTTGGTCAAATATAAAATTAACCACACTTTCATAAAATATTTTTAACAACCAAAAAATATATAAATGGATAAAATTACCCCTTATTTAATACACAAAGGTGCCTGGATGGGCGCCCATTTCTCTCTTCTTCTTTTTTTAAATAGTATTTTATTATATGTAATTTTTTTAATCTAATGTTATTTAATATCAATTTCACTTAATTTTTTTATTATATGTAATTTTTTTAATCTAATATTATTTAATTTTAATTTCATTTAATAAGAAAAATCATCATAAGTTTCTTATTATTTATATCACATATGCACAAATAACTAAATATTTTAAAAATAAATTTTTTTCCAAACATTCATTTAATCAAATACAATATAATTTGTGGTATAAATTATAAGAAAGATGAATTTTTTATAAAATTATTAAGTGAAATTGAAATAATATGACACTTCATTAAAAAAAATTCATTTAATAATATAAAAATTCAATTAGACAGCCAAATGGGCGCTCATTTCCATTATTGGGGTCTGTTCTGGCATGCACTCAAAATAAATGAGAATTGAGCGAGCACAACTGAGCTATGCGTTGTGAGAAAAAGAAATACATTGTATTGGATTAAATAGATATTTAGAGAAAAAAATTATTTTTAAAATATTTAATTACTTGTGCATATATGATATGTGGTATAAATATTAAGAAACTTAGGATGATTTTTTAAATGAAATTAAAATTTAATAACACTAAATTAAAAAAAAAATTACTTGAAATTGATATTAAATAAAACTATATTAAAAAAAATCACATATAATAAAAAATTTTAAAAAGAAAAAGAAAAAGAGAGAAATGGGCTTCCGGACGAGCGCCTATTTCCTTGAGTAGGCGCCCGTAGGAGTGCCCACTGAAACCCTTGAGTTAATTTTGAGGGCAATTTTGTCCGAATTTTTTTCTTTGGTCAATAAAAATATTTTTCAAAATTGGATTAATTTTGATAATGAGAAAAGTTAATGGGTCAATTTTATAAATTTTCCAATTTTTTTTTATAGAAAAATGATAATTTCCCATATAAATAGATAATTATTATATTAGTTATGTATAAAAAATTAACAATTATCTAATATGTGACCGTCATTGATAAAAAAAAAAATCCAACCCCCTTTTTGATAAACAATTTAGCACCACAGTTTATTGCAAAAATGGACGAGTGCGAGTGTGTTTTAGGTTTCTTTGGGTCTGTTGTGTCTGCTTAATGGCCGGCTGCCCGCAACAGCGAAAAGCGACGTACTAAACTATTGAAAGTATCGGCGGAGGTGATTGTTTTTATTTTAATACGTAGTGCTTTCTTTGTGTTTTCTCATATTTTACATTGCTGCACGCCAGTTGTTTGATAAAATTTCGCAACGTATTTCCTTATCTGATTTTCCTGTAAAATTTTGTGCTTTATTATCTGGGATATCTTGGATGATGCCAAAAACAAGATTTTTTTAGAAACTCCGCCGAGCAGGTAAAATCCTGATCTCTTACAATAAATACACTTTTGAACTCAAACTCAGGACTGGACAATCAATTCTTTGTTGGGCGTATGTGTTTTTAATCACTTTCTACATACATTATTTTATCAAAATCATAAACAGTAATCATGCGACTCATGAAATTATAAACTCCAAATAAATGAAAAATTTGTAAATGTGTTGTAGAAGATGCTAAACTTAATCAAGTCGAGATGTCTTTATCTTTAAGAACTTATTAGCCCCGTTTCGGTGCTCTACGGTTTATTTGTGGCTAACGTTCTCCCAGGATAAATTGATTGCTTCTTGTTGAAGGGGTACTCCTTTTTTTTATAAGAACTTGAACTTGGAAATGGTGGAAACTCTTTCTCTATGACTTTTACAATTAATTATTTTCTTTTTCAAGTGAATGCCAAATGAATAACCTAAGGGTTCTATTTATAGAGATAGGGGATGTCATTGAAGAGATACCTTTAGGCTTAAGGATGTAATTTTTTAAAAGGTTATATCTCTTCAATGCACCCTTACAACTTAAATTATTATAACCTTTCACTCTAAGAGACATATCATTTCAATTTGTGTCTTTCCTAAAAGTCACATACTAAGGGACATGTCCTTTAATGAGACATCCTATAAATACTCTCATTAATTAGAAATTTCCTTCCGTCCTAAATCATTTGCCACCAAATCACACCCCTTGGGGGCACCAAAAACAACTTTGCTGATGTTCGAGAACAAAAAATCCATTTCAATTTCACTTCATTATAAATATATTATTTGAGGTAGATGATACATTTTGTACGTTTTAATTCTTGAGTTCTTTCAAGTACTAATCTTTAGTTTTGGTGTTGCTCTTATCGATGTCTCTAGTTTCAGAGCGCCGATGCTTTAATCCAGAGGTTGAACCCATTATTAATCTATTGTCAGTATTAACTTCGTTTATAATTTTATTTTACATCCTTAGTTATACCTATAGTTCGAAATTAGCCGTTTCAAAATTCATTTCAATTTTTCAGAATGTAGTTAAGCTCATGATTTGTTAGTACTATTATTTTGATACTTAAAATACTATCCAGGTCGAATTTGTCATTGGTCGTTACACAATCAGCCTCTTCTGTCAGGTTCCAACAAGATGTTCTTGAGAACTGCTCAAATCCGTCTTGTCAGCTCACATTCGGAGGTTTATGAACCATGTGACGATTCATTTGCACTAGTTGATGCTCTTCTAGCTGATCGAATTAACCTGTTAGAGCATCATCCTTTATTGTGCATGGAAGTGGGTTGTGGTAGTGGCTATGTTATCACTTCCCTAGCTCTTATGCTCGGGCAGGAAGTTCCTGGGGTCCACTATATTGCCACTGATGTCAACCCTTATGCAGTGGAAGTGACCCGTAAGACACTAGAAGCACATGGTGTTCATGCAGAGGTGATAAACACTGACATTGTATCAGGACTAGAGAAGCGTCTGCAAGGATTGGTTGATGTGATGGTTGTGAATCCACCGTATGTGCCAACTCCTGAAGATGAAGTAGGCCGTGAAGGAATTGCGTCTGCTTGGGCTGGAGGGGAGAATGGCCGGACTGTTATTGATAAGATATTGCCCATTGCTGACAAACTTTTGTCAAAAAGGGGCTGGTTATACTTGGTCACTCTTACCACGAATAATCCTTCTCAGATATGCCTTCAAATGAGGGAGAAGGGTTATGCTGCTAGAATTGTCGTCCAAAGATCAACAGAGGAAGAGAATCTCCACATCATCAAATTCTGGCGTGATTTCGATATTCAAATGGATGCAAAGGATGTTGTGCCAAACAAAGCAGCTCCTGCAAGGGTAATGGACATGCTGCTTTCACAAGTTCATCGATTGTCACTTCGGAGAAGTGTCAGCGGCAATAACAATTGATATATGAATAGAGGTGAAAGTTGTGTACATTAGTTCTGGAATTTGGACATGTTGTCTTTCTGTCCAGTATTCAAAGTTCAAGATTGATTTAGTCAATGCAAATGTGTGACTCTGGTGGATTAATAGTTTAATACTAATTGAGATTACAATGACCCTGAAAGCGTCTCTGTCACTTCAAGTCTGCTTCTTAAGGTTGCCCTGAGCTTATCACACTCCAGTGGTGTTTTAAAGGTGAATTGCAATTTGACTTCAATCTTATTTTCTTGTTATCATGCACTTTGACAAAAGTTCTTGTAGAATTGTATGTAAATAATGTCTATATAACTGATAATAATAAAGTCTATAATTTCATACTGTTACATCTCCTCAAGGTTAAAGTTTCAATGCACTGGATTAGTAGAGACATCACTTTGATTTAAAGAGATCAAAGAGGATGAAAACATGGGGTGTATGAAGATTGAAGTTACTACTACTGCAGATTATTAGCGGTAACCTCTCATGCTACCTGAACAAATAGAAGTTGACCATACATCCCAATCTGAGGAACATATTTAGTTGAAAATTAATAAATAAATAAATAAAAGTGCACCATTCCTAGGCAAGCAAGCTCTATAACAATATTATATACAGTGAGGGGTAAATGTGAAGATTGGCATTATACATTGGGCTAAGAGCTATACCAATAGGGAATCAATATACAGTGAAATAACTTTCTAGAATCTGCAAAAATATGTTTCTTAAAAACACTCAGCATCTTGAAAACTTCAGTGATGAGAAACAAGTAGAAATGGGTGCTCATGTATTAGGTGGGAGCTTCTTAGTCCTTTTCACCGAAAATTATATTATGTGTCGGGTGTATACATCATCTCTCTCACAACAGGCGGGCCCCACAACTGTGTGGGGCCCGCCTGTTGTGAGAGAGATGGTGTATACACCCGGCACATGATATACCACCTCCCTTTTCACAGCAGGCTTGGAATCACAGGTCTCTTTTTTTCGTTTGGGATTGCTTTTGCTCTTTTTATTGATGTTGTTGTCATTCTCATTGTTGTTTTCATCATTGTTATTATCGTTTACACCCATGTTCTGGCAACTCCTACCTGCAGCCTTTAGTGATTCTTGTACAAAAACCTTTAACCTCCATAATGTTAATTCACTCTGCATTGACTTTGAAAAATGATTAAGAATATAAAGGATAGATCTCAGTTACCTGAAATAACTTAATAATAAATGAATACAACCAAAAGAAAATGGACCTGAGCATCCAAGTCTAGGTCCACTTCTTGGGCAGTTGCTTGAAAGCTTGGATTATTCTCGGCTACTATCTCCAGTGCCTTACAGAGATCTTCAGGGGACAATCGGGTGAGAGCTGTCCCAAGTTTCTTCTTCTCTTCAGTGGACATTTTTCTGAAACAAACCCACAATCCGCATTGATAGAATACATGAGCACAACAATCAAGTTCAACAGATGACTACAGAATGCAAGCTAGCACAACCACCAAAAAGATTTAAAATTTATTAATACCCATTGAAAACTTTATGGACTTGGTATATTTAAACTATTGTTCTGATATATGATAATTGATAGCCACCAACACACATTTCAGACCAACTTACCACACTACTACCTGAAATGCAGTCCAGAGCACTCTAAGCCCAAATTGAAATACATATTTTACAGTTTTAGCAATAAGAATATTGGTCTATTGGGAATACCCGGGAATATCATTTTCTGTGCCCGAAATGAAATTATTAAACAGTTGGATCAAATAGACAACAGGTCTAAAGCTTTCCGAATCTCTTTCTACAAACACCAAACCAGAATTCAAGACCTCAACTGACACAAACCTAAACTCAACCAGCTCCTAAACTGACACCCCAGTAATACCCTCAACTTCAATCACAAAATTTCTGCTCATGCAGGAGAATATAAATGAAGAAATAATATTATATAAATCACAAGCAGGGGTTGCAATACCCATGACATTTGGATCAATACAACTTTAATGTAAAAGTGCAGTAAACGTGGGTCACTATACCAACCTGCACTTTTGAATCACCGTTTCTCTGAGGTTCTCCAGTTGCACATCAACTTCATTAAGCTGAGAACAGTTCAAATATTTGTTGTTACAGACATGCAAAAAAAAATAAAAAATACCCCGCATATAACAACAAATCTTATAGCAGAACATGTATGATAAAGCCAGAAGCACGTCAAAGACATCTTAAAGAGGAAAAAACAAGAAGATAGAAATCATGTTGTTCAAGGCATGGCATGAAAACACCTCCTACATAAGACCAAAAGTTTGACATGAATTTATTTTAATGCAAGTTCTAAAGTTAGTTCATAACATATTATAATTTTAAATTATGGAAATTAAAAGGCATGCATACTTCACTGCTTAATTCCTTAGCCTTGTTTGCATGGACAGCCTCCTGAGTGAGTTGCAAATCAAGTTGTGCTTTTGCTTCCTCTTCATCCTGCCTTTTCTCCTGCAAGTATGAATATGGAAGCCATCACATGCTGCTACAATTAAGAAACAGTAGATGTGGAGATTTGTCATAGCTAAAGGACTGTTACAAGACATCAAAAATGAAAAATGTCTTTGTCTAAGTCAATTTAGCCCTGCAAGGAAATTTCAAACTGGAGCATCGACTAACCTCTTCCACAACTTTAGGCAAAAGCTGCAGCCACTTTTCTTCAAATTTTTCCAACAAAGATTTTGCCATTACATGGACATCATCTCTTTCATCATTGTATCTCATTGCATTCTTAAAAACCAATCTAACATCGGCATATATCTCCCTCACATTATTGTACCCAATACCATCCTTACCATCCATCTTATCTTTTATAGTACTGAAGTCCATGGGCTTCTCAATAACCTGGTATATGAAATGTAGAACATATTACTTGACACTATATATAAAAAGGGTGGAAAAGAGATTAAAAATGGACCCAAAACGAGTAAAACTCTTACAACCTGTCAATGAGAAATCCACCAATCAATGCTTAATTCTACTAGAAGATGCATAAATTTAAGATGTGAATACTACTGAAATTCATGTGTCTAACTCAACCCAAAAACTAGTTTAACAGTTGATGTTTGCCCAAACCTTATATTATTAGTTTAGGAATTGCTCTCAGCAGACGTAAAATATTTTCCTCAACAAATATTTTCAATCTTCTTTATTTACTTAGTCATCTAGGAGAATGAAATAGTAAATAAGCACAATAACTCTTCCCAGAAAAACAAAACATTTTAAATTTTCGAAGTACAATAATTAATACATTGAATGAAAATGAAAACCAACCTAGAATAATCAGAAATCGAAACGATTATCGGAAGAAGAATAGGCCAAAAATTTAGGATACATTCTAGGAAAACTAATGGCCATAACAAAAAGAAAATCAAATAGCTTGAAAGCAATATGCCATACCTCATAATAGTCATGCAAACCTAGACCTTCAACATCAACAGGATGCATGAAAGGCCATGCCCATTTGTGCTGAGTGATCTGAGGCATTAAAGATAGCAAAAAAAACCCATGAGAAATGATTGCTTTCATTTGAACCCCCAAGCATTTATAAATAAGGTTCCACAGAAAAGACATTCAGATTTAAGTCAAGATCATAATAGGTTTTGGGATACAGTTAACACTTTTCCGAGATGCAATGCATAAATTTAGTGTTGACGTCAAATATGAGGTAGACCTTTTACTTTCCCAAAATGATGTACTTTGACCTTGTGCTTTAGAACCACACTATCTGCTTACTAGGTAAGTTTAATAAGGATACTTGCCCAGGGCATATTCTTAGTTGGCAAGTATAATTTATTTGAGAGAAAGAACTACTGAACTAATTAATTTTTTTCAAAAAATGTTAATCTTTTTGAAATAAGTAATCTGCAGTCCATATCTACAGAAAATAATCTAATGGTGGAAACCATATATGTATAAAAAATGACTCAAAAGGATATCCAAGTAGTTACAGCCTTAAAACAGATGACCAAAACCCACTTGGTGCTTGCCTGACGAAAAATTGCAGCAAACTGCCGCTTAAGCTCTTGTATCCTCCTTCCAGCAGCTTCTTCCCTAAGCAGCGCATCTTGCTGTTGCTTCTCAATGCTAACAATATGTTTCTCCTTCACCTTTTCCTTCGCAATTGAGATACATTTCGAAGTGTTTGGTTGAGTGTTATCCATATTCTGGTAGAACTGCTCAAGCTCATTCAGTTTTTGCTCAAGCTGGAGGTAAAATAATAATGTCAAGATGAATACATACTATAAAATAAGAAGCTTACAGAGGCTTAATCAAAATTCAACAAGCTGAAAAATGCACAAGCTTCAATAAGTCTCTCACCTGAGTAACTTTCTTCAATATATCATCAAAGGTTCTGTTTAAACCCTCCACTTCTGTGATATCGCCTTCAGCCTTTCCTAGACTCACGTTTCCCACATCATGATTCAATGCACTCGCTTGTTCCATCTGACAGGAAGAAAGGGAATAATCCAAGAGTTTATTTAACCCATTCAAATATAAAATCTGAATCTAAAGATAAATGCCAATTAAAGATTCCCCCTTTCAAAAGAGTTCTTCAGTAGCAACAAAATCAATCCCCATAATGCATTTGTTTCAGACAAAATCTTGAAAATTAAATCTTCTCCAATTTTGACTTTAAAAGAAAAAAAATACACAAAATTGAAATTGAAATTGAATATAATAGAACAAACAATAAAATTCACACCGTAAATCCTATCATGCGACTACAAATAATTATAATTAAACAAGAGATAAACCCTAAAACCTTTTCTTCACTTACCTTATCTGCGTCGACGAGGACTGAATGAAATCACTTTCCCATGGTATTTTGGGTCAACGATGGACAGAGCAAGCTAGATTTTAGTCTTAAAAGTTTTCCGTTTATTTTGGGTTGGGCTCTAATTTTTTTAAAAAAATTTGGGCCCAGATTCTTATTCCATCCAAAAATTTACCTATTTTTAAAATGGGATTATAAATTTAACATATTTCTGTCAATTTTTTGGTAGTTGAAATTTTTTGTATGGTGACACATGTATGGAAAATTATTATTATACAGGAGTTGATGATTAAGCTAATCCAAATATTTAATTAAATTAATAAGTAAATATTAGACAGTAATATTAAATACACCTCCTTAAAAACGTGGATTAAGAGATTGAGATAGGAGCTCGAAAAAGACATGGGCATATATAATAGATCACTCATGTCTTTTTAAATTTAAATTTAAATTTATCCTATTCAAATCATTGACTAAATTTCATGTTTAAAAAATTAACGACACAAGGGCATTTTAGTTATGTTAAATTGAGTTGTCTTCTTATATTTAATTTATCAAAGGTTTTAAGCTACTAATGTTAGATAACTAGACCATAAAGAAACCTAAGTTAATTTTAGAGAAAATTTATGCTTTATGTTGTGATTTTCTAATTATTGAAGAGTGTTTATAAAGAAAATCAAATTCTATTACTATAAGAAAAGAATTTACTAAGTATTTAAACTTTATAAAAAATCTTCACTCTCTCAACATTCTCAAAGTTTTCTTTACTAGAAGCTTTATATTTTGGGATGATTAAAACTCACAAATGAGCTTTTTATTTATAGTAAAACTTAAGTTCAAAATTTCAACAAATGAATATCCGCCTAAAATAATTTGAAAGCTTGCACCAATTTCAAACTTCCACAAATGCATACAGCTGCTGGATCTTTCACTTTCTTCGTGCGAGGGCCATAATAAGAGACCGTATTTGTGCCAAAAATCATATATTTGCAATGAATTTGAGTAAGGTTTTGTATTTAGTTTCCGTTGAGTTCAAATAAATATTAGAGATAACATGTGTTTAAATGCTAGAAACAATAGCTTTTCAATTTGTTTTGTGATTATTTTTATGATCTTTATGAGTTTTAGTAGCTTTTCCTTTTTTTTTTTCTCTGTTTAATATTTTAAACCTTTATTATTGTATGTATTTGTGATAAAATATATTTCTATATGATAAACTAGAGTTTGGTCATTAGTTGATTCTATTTTAATTTTATAATATTGTGAAAAAAAAAAAAAAAAAAAAACTTGTGAGTTATGAAGAGATTATAAAAAGATAATCATAATAGATACCCAACAAGGAGTCAGGTAATAATAGATACCCATTTCCTAAAAGCTGTTCCAAACTATTCATAAAATAAACAATCATTTCAATAAATAAACCAGAAGTATTAGCTAGGTTAATTGGTTCATTAATCCACAATAAATATGCTGAACAATCCTTAAATTGAAAGCTTCCAATTGCATTATTGGTCTCATTTCATTATTATCCTCACCAACCATAGATATATAAAATAAACACACAAGTGAAGGCCAAGATGGCACATCACTCTCTAAATTATCACACACAAAAAAATAGCTAAGAGAGAAAGAGAGGGGATTAAAATAATTACAAAACAAATAACTCCTCATAAGTCATTTTTTTCCCCTCTCTTTTAATCTTCATGAGGAGAAATCACTTACAATGAAAGAAACTTAATTATCTCCACCCACTTCCATGTATTGTAAAGATATTACAAATATATATAGTAATTCACAACACAAAACAAAAGACTGTAAAACAAAAATTACAAGGGAAAAACAGGTAAATATACATACATAGAATAAAAATAAAGAATAACAAATCAAGTTTTGCTTTTATAAGTACTTTTACACAACTTAATTTCACTTGATTTTGAAATATTAATTATTCTTGTTCTTCAAGGTTTTGGTGGTTCTGCAGCAGCAGCTGGTTGATCCTCTTTGGCAGTAGGCTCAGCTGGGGCGGCGATGGTGGCAGAGAGTTCGGTTGCCGGCTCAGTTTTGTCAGTTGGGTGATCTTCTTTCTTGTCTTCCTCAATAACTATTTCCCTCTCAGTGGCAGCAGTACTACTTGTCTCTTCTCCTTCAGCTGCTGCTGCTGATGGTGGTGGTGGCACAGTTGCCTTTTCTTCTGCTGCTGCTGGCTCTGCTGCTTTTTCTTCAGTGACAATAAACGTCGAGACCTTCTCAAATATAAAGAAAACTGGCCCTGGAACTGAGGCTGATCCAAACTTTGAAGATGCTTCACTCACTGGCTTTGATCCGGGAAATTCTATACATACATGCATGCATACACGTGAGATATTCAATGACAAGATATAAGTATAACTTGTGGAGACTAAAATAAAATCACCCTAAAATCCACATGGTTTTGGTCTTTTTTTTTTATTTACAAGTAGTTTTGATGATAATTTTATCTTTATTTTCTCTTTGATTTATTCTCTTTAGTATTTTCACATCTTTAATACCATGTTATGATACTTAGCTCAAAAAAAAAAAAAACCTAGAAAAAAGAAAGTTATGTACCGATTTTAACGAGCTCTTCAATGAACTTGTGAACAGCAGTGGAGTTCTTCTTAAGTCCATCCTCCTTGGGTTCTTTAACTAGGGTCTGTTGATTTATATGCAAGTAAAAGAAATTAATAAAAATAAGAATTACTTGCTTTGCATCGGTTCATTTAAATTCTTATATATTCATATATAAATATATATATGTATAGAGAGAGAGAGAGAGATAGGCATGCAGAGACCTTTATTTCAGCTGAAGAAGCTTCATAGATTTCGATCACTTTAGGTTGGAGCTCAACTTTCTTCTCTTCGAACTCCTTATTGATTTCTTCCTGTATATACCAAACACAACATATTTATTTATAAACAATTGAAAAAACAAAAAAAAAAAAGATACATATAATATAAAGACCATGGCCACCTTAGAATCATCAAAGGACTTGCAAGCTTCAGCAGCAGCAGCTTTCTTGGTTCCATTTTTTTCAAAAACTTTCTTGATCTTTGGCAGAACCTTGGATTTCCAGTAACCCATATCTTTGATTCTTTTCAATCAAATAGGTTCCTTGAAAAGATAAATCTAATTCACAAGCAAATAATTAACAACAAAACTATGAGACCAAAATTAATGAAAAGGAAATAATTAAAATAGAGAGAATTAATTAAACTGAGCAGAAGAAGCTAAAGCTATGCACTCACTTTGTCTTTTTAACCTTAAACTTGTGTTCTCTCTTTTCTGATTGTCTCTCAAGCTTCAATATCAAAGTCTGCCTTTCAATGCAACTGTGTGTCTTTCCTAATTTAAGACCATCGCATCATCACATACATACACACACTTCCCATTAAAAAAATCAACCTTTTTGTTCCTACTTATTTTCCAAATATACCCTTTTATGTTTTATCCATATGAATTGGTTTGGTGTGATTGATTTCATTCCACGTAATTACATATCTTTTTTGAATCAATATCAAAATTCGTCTTCAAACTTAATTGGGATTCGGATTTTTTAAGTAAAAAATTAAGATGTATTGAATGGTATGAGATTTGAGAATTTCTATCGTTCCTAATTTAGTTCCACTTTTATAAATGATTTTTTTTCTTCTTGTTTTAGAAAACAAAAATTACTGAAAATATTGATTTGGAATGATAATTAAAAATTTGAAGACAACCATAGCTTTTTTTTTTTGAAAAAAAAAAATCAACTTTTTTTATGGTTAGAAACACCAATCTTAATCCTTTTAAAAATAATATAAATACTTTTCAATGGCTTTTAATTTTATGAAATTATTTTATTTTATACAACCAAACAAAATTTTCAAATTTCAAAAAAAAAAATAATAGAAAGTACAAAATAGTTTTATAAAATACAATATTGAAAACAATAATAAATCTATTACACGGTACCGTTTGCTTGAATAGTGAGATCCGACATAAATGTGAAATACGAAGGGTAAAATGGGGAAGCAAATGTGGTTGGAGCTGACAGCTGGCTATCAACTCTTTCGGATGGTGGCAAATTATCAAAAAGTGGGACCATAACCAATAGGATTCTAATATTGATGTTGATCTGTGACAAAGTATTTGAATCCCACATGGCTTTGCTGGTACAATTTTCACAATCAAGCCGTCAATTTGACCAACAATTTTATTTTATTTCATTTTAAATAAAAAATTTCCCTTTGATTGCATTTTGATTCTAAAAAAATACCACCATGTTCATGCTCATATATTGTGGCCAATATTGATGCCATGTTACTTATCATATATCATATGTTTGTTAAATCCGACAATGAGCGCAACCCTAGTGTTTAATTTATTACCGTTGAATTTATAATTTTGAACAGACTGTCGATGATAAATCGGAAGAAGAGGAAGAAGACATCAAGTCGTCATATCCCTTATTTTTTATATAAATGTCTTTTTTTTTATGAGGCTACATAAAATTTGAATAAAACTTAGATTAAGAGAAAATTTTGGTTTATATGCATTGTTGACGACTGATTTTGGTCTCAGGGCAATATGAGAATATTACTCTCGAGACAATCCTCCCTCAATAGTGAATTTGTTCGGTTAAGGGGAAACCAAAAGCAAATTTAGCAAAAGACAGATAAATACACCAATCAACAAGGAGATTTAACGTGGTTCGGCGGATCAGATCCAACCTAGGTCCACGGACACGAACATAATGATATTTTTATTACTGAGATATAATTCTCTGATATCTCTTATGTTTACAAGCTTGATCGTGGTGATCTTCCTCTTGATTCTGATTTTGATTCTCAGATCTCAACTCCCCATTTACCTATGCTCTACCCTCCTATTTATAATAGTGTAGAAATCAGATTCCTTCTCCTACAAGAATTTCCTTGTTGAAACAATTTCATTTTCCCATAAGGATTCCTAATCAAAACTATTTTATTTTCTCTATAAGGATTCCTAATCAAAACTACATTTACTTTCTTTATCTTACTATGACTCTGACTCACCAGTTTTCCCCATGAGAATATGATAACTTGTCATCTTATCCGCAAGAATAGGGTGTCATCTTCTGGAGCATATCTCGCTATCTGGTCGGTCTTCATGAGGTCGGTCATGATAGTCCTTTGAACTGAGAATGCTGCTGTCGATCTGATAATACCCGGTCATCCGATCTTAAGTGGTCGGTTTACCGATCATGAAGTGCTCGGCCTCTACTTGTTGGCTTTATAACACTCATGTGCTCGGGTTGGCATTAATGATTTCGACCGAGAAGGGAATTACCATTTTTTCCACTGCCGTACTCCTTAAATAACATAAGACCTGAAAACACCATCAACATGCATAAATCATAAATGAAGTGTAAGAGAGGCTTACTTTGTTCACATTATTCATGACATCTATGGCTAGCTTGCATGCACATGGAGTGCAGAGTGCTTGATCAATTATTTGATTTGGCCAAAAAAACGAACAAACAAACGGTAAGAGACAAGAAAAAATGGATTAATTAGTATTAATCATGGGCTTAGATGCTTAATCAATAAAAACAAATATTGTTCATTTGGGTATAGTTAATTAGTATAAAATTTGACTACTACTAATAGAAGATGCCTTCAATTATAATCAATATTATAATTTCATAAACTCTATATTGGAATTTGGAAGCATATATGCTTGTTGTGGGATAATTTATTTAATATTATCTGTAAAATAATTTTTTTTAATTAATTCGATTCTATCATGTGTATTTTTAATGTAGGTGTTAATATTGAAAATTTAGAAATAAAATTATCCCGTGGAGAAATTAGTGTCAATAATTCAAGCTAGTTGGTTGATTTTTTGACCATGACCTTAGAATTTATATATTTTTATCACCATCTTATCTGCCCAAGTGATGTATCAATCCTAATCCTTAAATTTCTTCTTTTTATTATTCTTTGGTGGGAAAATTTAAATTAAGTAGTTAATGTTACCTACAAGTAACAACATCTATAAATAAATAAATATATATATATATAAGTTAAATATTATAAGCATTCTCTCACGCCACATTACGGTTTTATATTAAAGTTATAAAATTAAATTAAAAAATCTATTAAATAAAAATCATATTACAATAAAAATATATATTATAATTTTATAAAAATTTTATTATAACAAGAAAACATGTTAGACTATACTATTAAAATAAACAAATAATTTATTAAATTATCTATATTTAACATAATTTATACAAATAATTTTTTTATTATAAAATATAAAATTAAAATGTATCTACAATTATTTTTTATAAAATTAAAATATATCTATAATTATAATCTACAATTATTTTTTTATAAAATTAAAATATATCTATAATTATAATTATTTTATTAAATTATAAAATTAAAATAATAAATTATTAACATAAGAAACCTATTACAATATAAAATTATACTATTAAAGTACGGTTTTAATAAATATACTATTAAAGTAAGAAACATATAAATTTAATTAATTAATTAATATTTTAATTTATCATTATTAAATTATAAATTAAAATAAAGAAACCTATTATAATAAGAAAATATATTATAATCTCTCATTAAAATAAAAAACATATGTGGTACATAATCTCGACGATTAATTTTTTTTTATTGAATTATAAAATTGAAATATCTTTACAATTAATTTTTTATTAAATAAAAAACTATTACAATAAAATACATATATGTAATACAATATATCTATTAAATAAAAATCATATTTCAATAAAGAATACATATTATAAGTTTATAAGAATTATATTATAACAAGAAAACATATCCTATTATTCTATTAAAATAAAAGAAAACTATTAAATTATTTACTAATAACCTAATCTCTACAATTAATTTTTTATTATTAAATTATAAAATTAAAATATTTATACAATTATTTTTTTATTAAATTATAAAATTAAAATAATACATTATTAACATAAGAAACCTATTACAATATAAAAATATAATATACTATTAAATTAAGAAACCTATTTAATTAATTAATATTTTAAATTATTATTATTAAATTATAAAATTAAATAAATAAACTTATTATAATAAGAAAACATATTATAATCTCTCATTAAAATAAAAAAAAAATACGTGACATTTATAAATGTGTATGTGTACACACACATTTTTAAATTTTCTCATCACGTCACGTGACACCTAATTTATACAATTAATATTTTTGTTATTAAATTATACAAAGAAAATAATAAATTATTAAAAAAAAAAATATATTGTAATATAAAAATATAATTTCCTATTAAAATAAGAAATCTAAATAGTAGCCGCATTCAAAACTTAGCCAATTTTTAGATTTCGGGTCTATTATTAATTTTTTTGAATTTTTTTATTTCATTGATTTTTAATTATTTACTGTGCTTCATAATACAAACTCTGACTATTAGCTTTTGCACAATGAATTATAAATATTATTTGAGAATTGAGAGACAAACGAATGAGACATAAATATTACGTGTAAGTAAATCAATTGTCTCATTTAAACTATAAAACCAACAAGATTCATAACATTTAGAAGATTAATACCTAAAATATATGTTCAACCCGCACAAAGTGCGGACTTTGTGCTAGTTAAAAAATAAAAATAATAAAAATATTCATGCCTCCAATGATACTCATTATCCATAATCAAAGATAAAATGAAATAATTAATAGAAAAATATGAAAAAATGATTGGGGGAAGTAGAATTGTTTGTAATTGACTAAATTAATTATTGACCATATATGGTTTCATTCAACTATGCCTTCTAGATAGATTATTGTTATTGGCTTTAATGATAACCAAATCATTTAATAGGAAAACCAATCTTATTAATCTATAATCAAAACTTTGGGAATATTTGGGTTAGGTTGTTTTAGCTTAAAATTTTAATCTTGTATTAGATTGTGTAAAATTAGTGGGTCAAAATTTGTTTCAAAATTTTAAGCAAAAAAAATTAGATTAAAATAGCTCCACCCAATTTTTGTTTGTGAGTCTTGTATCAATATTTTAGTTTTTTCCTCTTTTGAACGAGGATTTGATCTGTTCTACAAATAGAAAAAAACGATACAATTTGTAATTAAATATAAGTTTGTAGTTAACTTGTTGGCGAATAGCGATAATAGATATCGTCAATTTTCAAAATACACAAGGAAAAATATATGAAATAATGTAATATTTAAGATGATTATCATAAGATAAAGTATTATAAAATACCTTCTTTCAATCTAATATTTGGATTATTCTATAATATCATTAAAATTATTGTTGGATTACTTAAATTATCACATTTTATTTTAAAAATTCATGGATTTTATCAAACTCTACCGAATCATATCATCATTTGATCTATGAGAACCTCCGCTTCTGTTTAGATCTACTTTCACGTATAGTATGAATATGTGATTATGAAATAAAATTCAATTTGTGGTTTGGACTAATCCCAAGTTCGAAATAAGTTAGGGAATTTGGTAGGAGCAATTAGAGAGAAAAATATAAAATAAGGACAAGTTGAGAGGATGAGGCCAGAGATGACACAATGAAAGTGTAAAAGTAGTCCATTTCAAATTTGATTAATTTGAATTTGCATTTGCATAATTAATCAAGAAAATGAACATGACGTAGTATAGCGTTTGAGTGCACAACTCCATTTGATAAAGACTCATCCATCCTCACTTTGAAAAAGAAAGTGTAATTAATTATCTTCTCTAATCTTCTTTGCCTATTCTTCTTATCCAATTTTAAGATTTTAACTTTTCTAGCGTAAGCATTTGATTTTGACTATTCAATTGGTAATATATATATATATAATAAAATAGCAAGTACAATTTATCTCAAATTTGACCCTCAAAAAATTATATGTTTAGTCGAATTATGATCAATTAAACTATTTTGGTTAATTAACTTTCAAAAAATTATTTTTACTTTTGAATATAACATTTAAACATTAAATTAATATTTTAATCTTTTTTGTGTTTGTGAAATTTACTTGTCATTGTAGCTGTCCTTAAGTTGGACGAATTGTCAGAAGAGTATGGTTTAATTTAACCATGACAAGAACGTGCAATTTTTTTTATTTAAAATTTGTTAACACTTAAAAATAAAAAACACACCTAACCCTAATTACGATCAATAATAATTTTATGATTCAGTTGGTGGGGCAAATCCAACTAATGAATTGACAGACACCCTGTCCATGTCTATGTAATGAATGAATTGACAATAATGAAACAATTTTGTTTTTTTTTTTTTTCAAATTTCAATTGACAAAATCAGAACATCACAACTGAAACTTGCATTGCAGCTCATAGCTAAAAGTAGCAAGGAGCAACTGGCAAAAACTAAGCTTCCACCGACAAGAGAATAAAAATTGTTCAAAACTGAAAAGCCATAATCACAAATGCACAGCTAAGTAGAGACCCACACATGGATTGGGTATGCTGCCTGCCTGCCTGCCTGCCATTTAGAGAATTGGAAGCAAAATGCCATTGCCAGATCAGGGCCAGACAGACAGCAAGCTCATTAATCTAATCATATTTGATAATTGCACTATGTAACAGCACAAGTGTTTGGTGTGAAATAAGTGTGCTTTTCCAGTCCAAGACAGCTGCTTAAGTACTATTTGTTTGGTTGGCCTGAATTTCACTTTTTTTTTAAAAAAAAAAACATGGTGGGATCTGACAGCTAAACAGGGGGGAAATTTGTAAATGAAAAAGCACTGAACTTGATTTTAATGATTAAGAGACATTGTTCTTGTTACATTCTAAATTGCACAAGCATGTTTAATAAGAAACTAATTGCATAAACCAACATCCAGACATCATTGTAAAGAATCTGTTAAAGATTACCTGAATTACAAGGTTACAACAAGGAAATAAATTGTTGACTTGGATTTCCAATACGGATACTCTGGCCTTTCTTATGCTGGATTCAACTGTAATAAGCTTCCTAGTTTTATGGGAATAAAGATATTACAATGGTTCTATAAAGCCTACCCAATATCCAGCTGATGCAGTCAAATTAACCGTGTGTAGCTTTCGAACCATAAAAATATCTTGTTATCTTCTCAGTTATCAATCAATTACATAATTTGGATTGACGGCTAAAATCCTGTCATCTCTAGACGGACGCCCTTCACCTTCTGCCGTTGCTTGTCTACCATCGTCCACCACTATCAGATGACCTTCCCTCCTTATCAAACTCTGCATTGCCAGCATTTGAGAACTCAAAATAGTTAAAGAAAACAATATTACGTTGAGATATTAGATTTGGAATTTAATTGATGGGAATCAAGACAAGTTTCGTCATACCTCAATAATAGCTTTGAGTTTGGAAACTTCCTTTTTCACTTCCTCCATAGAACTGTAGGTATTTTTCTCATTCTGTTGTTCCACATACCATTTTATCAAATCCTTCTGCATCATTCCCGCAAGCCCAGTTCCTGTAAGTTGCAAATAGCTTAGAAAATGATTAAAAAATGACTATCAATACATCAAATGTGGTGGGAATAAGCTCCAGTGGTGAGTCATGAACAGGGATTCTGAGTCAGCATCTAGTGACCACCATCCAAGTGTGCTAAAATGTGGAAGTATACACTTATTATGGAAGAAGATTCAGGGTCCTGGTAAAACTCAATCTCCAAAGACATTATGTTTGAGCTCTTCAAACCCATTCATTTATGAACATGAATGACCAATGTTCAGGAAGTTACCTTCTTGTATTACAGCTTCTTCATGCTGTCTAAGGCGCATGACCAGGGCTTGGGTGACCCTCTGAAAATATTCATCACTAATAACAAGAGTTTTCCCTTGTCGGTTTGCAGAACTGGCTCCATCTTCTGCACAAATATAATACAAGAATTTCCATAATTAAAAATGGTAATAGAAAAAATTTCAAAGTAACATCGGTGATGTAATCTCACCTGCAATCCTAGAAGATGGTTCAGGAGTCCTGTTCCTTGGTTGAGCATCACCTTGATCATTGCCATCATTTCCATCATCACCACCATCACCATCATCGCGCCCCTCTTCTTGAAACTCAGACAGATCAATCTCACTGGACTCCACACTGCATGCAAAAAAAAAAACATCTTTAACAGTCTTATTTAGAGAGAGAGAGAGAGAGAGAGAGAGGACCTTCGGCATAATTTCACTGTTGTCTTACCTGATTACAGATGTTTTTAGCAGTCTTACTGCTACACGAACATGACGTGGATGTACCTGTAATGGAATGATTTCGTGAATATGATGAAAATGCATAACAAGCCTGAGGACTAAAAATAGCTAAATTAGAGCACCTGGATTTCCAAATGACTCCGAGCAATGGCCTCAGACAATCTGATCAATGCCTCCAGCTGCCTAACCGTCATGCGATATGCAACTCTGCTTCCAGGGGTTGTATCACTCCTTCGGAGAGCAACGTAAGATTCGACCAACAGCTTCCTAGCTTCTGAGCTTAGCTGAATTATAGCATCAGTGTTAAAAAAAAAATCTTATTCTCAAGTCAAAACTAGATCCTGCTCATAAAGATAAAACAACCAACCTTTGGTTTTAAAGTTTTAGCATATGCAATGTAACGCTTCAGTTGTGCAGTAGTGAATGCAGGAGTGAGTGCATCTTCATGCTTCTGATGCACTCTGACAATGTGGTGGGCAATATGGTAATCAGTTTGATCATCTGGGTCGTCAATCATTACATATACCAGATCAAACCTGGAAAGAATAGCAGGAGGAAGGGCAACATTGTACTGGGGGAGAAAGATAAACCCAAGGATATCAGTCCACAGAAAAGATACCGAAATTTTATGTCACAAATGCCTAGGACATCAGTTACAAGGATTCCATATGCAAAAGATTCTCACCTTCAGTGGTTTAGACTTATCATAACGCCCCCCTGCAGGATTAGCAGCAGCTAGAATTGATGTTCGAGCATTCAGTGTTGCTTGTATACCTGCTTTGGTAATGCTTATTGTCTGCTGTTCCATAGCTTCATGAATTGCAACCTTCACAATCAGTTGGCAATCAAATATCAGCATTACATGGCAGATTATAGCCTCCAAATAGATCTGTATAAAAATTACCTGATCCCTGACGTCCATCTTGTCAAATTCATCAATGCAACAAATGCCATTGTCAGCAAGCATCAGTGCACCAGCCTGGACATAAATGACACACATTCGTCACTTAACCTAAGCAAGCAGAAATTGTATTCTCAGAGCTACATGGTTAATAAGGAACATGAAAGAATAAAATGGGAAAACACACATCAGAAGATTAGGGCTAATCAGAAGTCAATGATTTCCATGTGTCATAAGAAACCAAACAAAGCAATAGAAATGAATACTACCTCAATACAGAATTCCCCAGTTTCTGGTTCCTTGGCAACAGTTGCAGTCAACCCCGCCGCAGAGGAGGACTTTCCAGATGTGTAGACAGATCTAGGAACAATACCAGAAGCGTATCTGCAAGTGCATAGATCATCTATTTAAGTATATCAAGCAGTATAAACATCTGGAATTGCTGTATTAGAAACCAAAACCAAGAAAGAAAAAAGGGTCATACTTAAGGAACTGAGATTTGGCACAGCTAGGATCTCCAACTATACAAACATTGATGTCTCCTCTCAGGTTGATGCCTTCATGAGTAAGTTTGTGGACACCACCCAAAAGCATGATAAGAATTGCTCGCTTTATATCTTGATGACCAAAAACAGTTGGGCCAACACTATCAACTAGCTTATTGAAGAAATCAGGGGTATTTCTCATTCTTTGGATTTCATCTATCTCTTCTGTCTGTAAGTTGAAATTAAAATGAGTAAAGCTCTTGAATTTGATGAAGTTTCTAGATTCATGAAAAAACTTCTAAATTCATTGTTGAGAATCCTGAAATCACATAACACCTGCTGAAGGCACACATCCCCATTTTATTTGTGAATTCCTATTGGCAAATTATATCTTTAATTTAAGAAGTTCCAATATTTACACAAGCAAATTCATGAAACTCCCTCCTAGCATTTTGCTTGGCTGGCATTGTTAATATAAATTACGTTAACTAAGTCGAACAGAGATATGAAATGATATTACACAACAGAGATGTGTAGTAGTATGAACTAGCAGTAATTTAAAATCTCAGAAATCTCAGGCAAATAGGAACTATTATAAAAGTACTAGAAATACTGCAATTTGAACCAACCATGAATTGCTGTTGGTCGTCTTCATCAGCATCCTTCTTTCTATTTCTTATGTCAGTATCTCTTCTACCATCAGCAATCTAAACAATCAAGCAATCATGAAACATAAATTACTTGAAGATATTAATCACATGATTTTACTTGAAGGATTGCAAATAATAAGCCACTCTATTAACCAACCTGAACTGAATTGGCAATGAAAGCAAGGCGGTAGGAAAGGTCTCTCACACCCAATGATCGAAGACCCCTCACACCTTCATGTCCAACAGCAGAGGACTTGCGTTGACTACCTTCTCGACGACATTCTGCTCTCTCCCCAGGAGAGGCCAATGCCAATATGTCAGGTATGACAACCACAGTACCCGTGAAAATGACCCTATTAGTACACACAATGGATCATATTAATAAGACAAAGAAAAACCATATGACATTTTATAAGTAAGAACAAGTGATTATTTGTTATCATTAACATCTATAGGAAAATGAAAATGATACACATGGATTCAATGGGGATCGAGATAAGAATATGATCTTACGTGTCCCCAGCCCTGGCCTGCTCGACAATATCATGGCGGAGAATAACATCCAATGATCTGGGCAATGATCCAGCAGGAATCTCTTTTGAAGTCTCCTGCATCCTCACCCTCTGCCAGTCAGCAAACTTGCTATCTTGACGAAGCAATGCCCATTTGTTTCTATTTGAACACGTAGCATTCACACATATTGTGGGCTGAAACCCAAGAAATACAATAACACGACAATCATCATCAGGCAGTGAAAATTCCCCACACGATATAGATAACAAGTAGCAAATTACATATTAAAGAAGCAAGTAGGCATGTAAATACACAAGTAGACTAACCTCAGTATATTTGAATTGCTGCTCGACATTCTTGATGACACCCCCGCATTCCAAGCACTTAAAAGTTCCTTGAAGAAGCTCGGGTCGAACTTCACTTGTTCGAGTCACCACTCCTGTAACAGACACCAGTCTCCCAATTTCTGCTGTGGTCAACTCTCTCAATCTGTGCTCGAGCATTACACACACGCACACACAATTCATAACTAATCTAAATTTTCATAATAATCACATGCATCATGTAAATTTAGCTACCAACAACTCGATTAAGGACAATTAACATAACTAAAATGATTAAAAAAAATTACCTCTTGGAAAAAGGGATGTTGAAGAAAGCAACATTGATATCCTTGTTAGGATTATCATCAGAAATGAAAGTGGGGTTTTGCTCCATCACGAATCTCTTGCAAGCGTTCTTCATATAGGGTTCAAATCGTAAATACTCATCGGCGATGGCCTTTTGAAGAAGGTCGTTATAGCGCATAACGTGAGAGAAATCGATGAACATGGTGTTGGATTCGTTGGCTCTCATCGCCTCAATTTCGGCCTCGTAATATGCCTCGCCGCCCATGTTTCCATCTAATCTAAAACTGCCCATATCATTATTTAAAGCGAAAATCAACACCCAGTTAACAAAATTAACAATTTTAAAGAAAGGATACGGGAAATAGGGAACCAACCTCTTTAGAAACTCTAAGAAGATATTTTCGACTCTCACAGCTTTTTCGTCAACCAAGAATCCCCCAAACGCCTCCATTTTTTGGCTTTCGGAAGTTTCAGTCGATCGAAATTTGGATTCCTAATTTCCAACTGCAAAACTCTTTGTCTTGTGCTTGTGTGTGAATCTGTGGCGGGAAAATGATCGTGGCTTTCCCGCCAAAAACCCGTTGGGCCTTGTGGTTGTGGCGGGTGTGTGAATATGGGCTTCATAATCACTTTTTTTTTTTAAAAGCAAAATTAAAATATATTCCAAATATTATCAATAATTGTATTTAAAGAATTTGCTTTTATCTATGAATTTCGAAATATGCATGATTTTCCTCGAAAATAATTTGTTTTAAACTACCAAACACTTCCAAATTTGAGATTTTAAGTTTCCATTCTTTGATTTTATTTTAAATAATATTGAAAAACTGCAAATTATCTACTAGCTACTAGTTACTACTTACTACTACAGATCAGTCATATGATAAATTTTCCCGTCCCATCCGTTTTAAACATAATTTTATGTCCCGTTTTAAAAAGATGATAGGATAAAAAATTTGTCACGTAAACTCAATTGGTATGAGATGGGAGGGTACGAGATAACAAAATATGACGAGATTTAGCGATATGAGACGAGATTTAATGGGATATGACAAGATTTAACGGGATGTGTGATGAGATTGTGATGATTTTTTATCTTGAAAAAATATAACGAGACAGTATCAATACGATTTTTCATCCTAATTTTGTAAATGGGACGGGATTAAGATTGACAAACCTCGTCCCGATCCGACCCATTACCAACCCTAATTACTAGTGTATCTTCAACTTGTTGAAGGACGTGAGTTGGAACCCCAATGTTACAGTGGATCATCTCCTTTATATTTCGTTGTGGGGATTAAAAGTAGATTTTTCTCGAATATTTGTGAGAGTAAATTTTCAAACTTTATTTCGATATATTTGGAATATATGTATTTAAACTCTCAGTTAATATTAAAAATCTAATATTTATAGATCTATTAAAAAAATTACAGTAAAAAATTAAAAAAGACTGGCATTTAAGTTTGAGTTTGCGGGAGTCTGTATCATCTCAAGATCAATTCATTTTCAGAACCACTAGGGTCTAGGCAACCATCCTTCTCTTCTCTCTTTTTTTTTTTTTTTTTTTAGAAGCTTATCTCTTTTCAATAGCCGTTGATATAATATTTTGTACAATTAAGTAAGTATATTTGGAAAAATAGTAAAGATAAAAGGAGAATAAATATATTTTCTAATTGAAGCTATGAATTCAATTTTCTTCGCCCTGAAAATTGCTCAAATTTTAAATGGTAACCAAGTATAAGGCTTAACTTGCCTAGCTAGATGCATTAATATTAATACGCCATCTCAGAAGATTTTTTTTAAAACGTTAGAAATTCTACCGTCAAATTATTCGATCCGAGTTTAAGTGGAGTAGATAAAATCTTCGACAGTCAAAGACTTTTACAAAGAAATACACCCCATAAACTCCAACTCAAAACTTAATAACCAAGTCCGAAACCATTTACGACTAAACCACCCGCTGGGGACAATAAGCATATATTATTACAAATATATATCAATTGAAAATACAACAACCTTTAAATTCACTTGGCCCTGAAAATTGCTCAAATTTTAAATGGTAACCAAGTATAAGGCTTAACTTGCCTAGCTAGATGCATTAATATTAATACGCCATCTCAGAAGATTTTTTTTAAAACGTTAGAAATTATACTGTCAAATTATTCGATCCGAATTTAAGTAGAGTAGATAAAATCATCGACAATTCAAGACTTTTACAAAGAAATACACCCCATAAACTCCAACTCAAAACTTAATAACCAAGTCCGAAACCATTTACGACTAAACCATCCGCTGGGGGCAATAAGCATATATTATTACAAATACATATCAATTGAAAATACAACAACCTTTAAATTCACTTGGCCCTGAAAATCGCTCAAATTTTAAATGGTAACCAAGTATAAGGCTTAACTTGCCTAGCTAGATCTAGATGCATTAATATTAATACGCCATCTCAGAAGATTTTTTTTAAAACGTTAGAAATTATACTGTCAAATTATTCGATCCGAGTTTAAATGGAGTAGATAAAATCTTCGACAGTCAAAGACTTTTACAAAGAAATACACCCCATAAACTCCAACTCAAAACTTAATAACCAAGTCCGAAACCATTTACGACTAAACCACCCGCTGGGGACAATAAGCATATATTATTACAAATATATATCAATTGAAAATACAACCACCTTTAAATTCATTTGGCCCTGAAAATTGCTCAAATTTTAAATGGTAATAAAGTCTAAGGCTAGCTAGATGCATCAATATTTATAAGCCAAATCTCAGCAGATATTTTATAATCTTGATTATATATGTTACTAATTTTAGAAGTATTATCCCCACCAACTATACGTTTACTCTCTCTTAATTGGTCTGATGCTGCTAGGCATATATTTGAAAACAAAAACAAAAGTCACATATTACATTTGTTTACAAATAATTATTGTTTTTATATTAATTATGCACACTTAATGAATTTAAAAGCGACCAAATATATATAACAGATTGTACTGTGTGAGTGATATTTTTATTAATAATCTTTGTACGAGTGCAAAACGTATTCGATGTGCAAAGAAACTAGTCGTCAACAAAATTTGAAAATAACAATCAACACCTTTCAAAATGAAGTGTGAATTTTACAAGACAATTTTCTAAAAGTAATTTGGTTGTTCCTTAATTGAATTTACTCATTCGATAATGAATTGCATCATTAGTAAAGTTACCTGTTACTCCATTTAAACATCTAATAAGTGAATGCCTAGCTAATTTAACATTACTCCTCTTAATTTTGTCATTTTGAATATAAAATTTTAACAAATTTTTTTTTGTAAAATACAATTTTGAAAAGGGCACCAATTACCAAACACATCATAAATAAAACCAAACCAGTTTCAGGATAAAGAATCCTGAAAACCAAAAAAAGGATTGAAAAGGATCAAAAAGAAGGAAAATAGAAACGAAACCCAACCGAAGGTAAAGTTGGTAACGCATGCTATAACTAAGAAAAGAGGGACACGTGCAAGCTACCCACTTCACTTAAAACGCTTGGCATTTGTCAATGCCTTGGGGGATGGATGATTTTATTATAGGAATGACTAATATTTATTTATTTATATAATATTAATGAATTAAATATTTTATTATTATTATTTAAAAAAAATAAAAGAAATTATGAGATTGGTAAGGATATAGATAGCCCACGTCTTGTGCCGCCGCTGACCATGACATGACATCACTGAATTGATCTAAACCGTGATGATTTTTTCAGAACATTTTATCATTGGTATTTTAATAATAATATATAATTAATATTCATAAATTTTATTTAATAGCTATTAAAAAAAATAAAAAATCGATACAACACTGTATATATGAAAGAAGAAGTTGAAGCAAAAGAAACAAAAAGGGTCAAAGTAACCGTTTCAAATTCACAACTCTCTCTACTCTACATCTGTAGTTGCCATTTTTTAACAAACGCCATTTGTCTACATTTCCACTTATTATTTATTCTCTCTCTATTAAATAGCTTTATTTATTTATATATTCTTATGTATATATAGGTCATGCATGTCACTCATAGCCATCAATCTTGTTTATATACAGATTTCAAATTTCAAATCAACAGAGTTTTGAGCGATCTTATTCTTATATACATACATTTTGCATCTAATGTCCATCGCCCATTAATTTATTTATGTGCAACATTATTATTATTATTATATTGAAATTTATAATGTCAATTCAACTACATTCTTTTTTTTTTATATAAAAATCAGATGGTAAGTTAATAACTGTGACAATTAAAGAAAAAGATTATCATGGCAACAAAAAAAAAAAAAAAAAAAAAGCATTGATAATCCATTAGATACTTGCTAGGCCTAATTCAAAGTCGCCAAGCACATCTATCTCGCTTATCAATCAGCCGAAAGGTCCAAATATAGAGACCCCACGATTTTACATAACCCCACTTCTTAACTTAAATAAGGTCATCCTCCATTAATTATTAATTAAAAACAAATCAATTTGAAAAAGAAACACATCATCATCACCATCACCATCACCATCATCATCAATCATCATGCATCTTCATCAACCTCACTTCCCTTTATATCATCAATACAACCCTTGGTACTACAAAGCACCACACTCTCACAACCAGAACACACAAAGCCAATTTCCTCTCATATTCATAATAATGAATACCACCACCACCGCCGCCGCCGCCGCCACAACAACAATAACCAAATTGCATGAACAAGAAGACCAAAAGGCCAAGACAGCAACAAGCAAGAGCTATCTTGTTCTTTTAATCACCAACTACCTCTGCCTCTTCACTGGCTCAGTCTCATCAAGCTTGCTTTCAAAATACTACTTCATTCACAAAGGCAAAAACCGTTGGGTCTCCACTTGGGTCCAATGCTCCGGTTTCCCCTTACTCCTCCCACCAATCTTCCTCCCTTATTACCTGTTCAAATGCACCGACCGTCGTCCCTTCTCTCACTTCACCAACAAGATCATCACATTATCAATCCTCGTAGGCCTCCTCTTAGGCCTCAACAATCTTCTCTTCTCCTGGGGAAACTCCTATTTGCCCGTTTCCACTTCTGCCCTCCTCTTATCATCTCAGCTCGTGTTCAATCTCATCTTCTCAGTCATCATAGTCAAACAAAAAATCACCTTCTCGAATCTCAACTGTGTCATTCTTTTAACCCTAAGCTCAGTGCTCCTATCCCTAGGTTCGAACCACGACAAGTCTCCTGACTTGCCTAGATCAAAATATTTTATAGGGTTCTTTTGCACCGTGGGTGCTGGCTTGTTATTCGCTTTGTATTTGCCAGTTATGGAGATGATATACAAGAAGGTTTACTGCTACTCGATGGTGATGGAAATGCAGCTGGTGATGGAGCTCGCCGCCACGGCGCTGTCCACCGTCGGGATGGCGTCGGACGGCGGGTATTCCGGGATGAAGAGGGAGGGTCAACAGGTGTTTGACAAAGGGCCTGTCGTTTACTGTCTGACAATTTTTGGTAATGTGGTGACGTGGCAGCTTTGCTTCATGGGTACTGCCGGGATGGTGTTTTTAACGTCGTCGTTAACGGGAGGGATTTTGATGACGGCGATTTTGTCCATGAACGTTATTGCGGGAGTTGTGGTTTACGGCGACAACTTTGGCGGCGTTAAGGCTGTTTCGACTGTGCTTTGTGCTTGGGGTTTTTGCTCTTATGTGTATGGTATGTATGTGAAAATGAAACACGAGCAAGAGAAATTACAAGAAGATAAATTGGATGATGAAAAAGAGATGGTTCAAATAGTAACAACTGATGCTGCTGCTGCTGCTGATAGATCAGTTTGATTATGATTATGATTTATGATGAATCATGAATATAAATGAATTATATGTTAATGTCAATGTTTTATATGTTTTTTTTTTCTCTAAATTAAAGTAATCAGCTACTGTTAATTAATCATCCTATCATGGCAATGTGCATAGTGGTGTTATGATAAACAAAAGATTAATGATTGATATAAATAACTTAATGGGAAATGTATAGTAAATGCAATGGGTGATTAATAATCCTGTTCAAAAAATTTAGAATGCTACGATACTATCATGAGTGTTTGAATATAAAAAATTATTAATAAAAATAATTATATTTAATATAATTATACATGTTTATTAGTCGGTGGTATTACAATATTCATATTTCTGTTTATCGAAGAATTATTATAGGGAGTTGGTTGTTGTGATTTTCTGATCACTAAAGAGTATTTATGAGGAAAAACCGATTCTATCAATACAAGAATATAATTTACAAGTATTTAAACTTTACAAAAACATCACTCTCTCTGCACTCTCAAAGCTCACAAATGAGCTATGTACTTATAGCAAAACTTATGTTCAAAAATTCAACACATGAATAGTGTCCACCAAAAATAGTCTTGGAAGTTTGCTTCATTGTCAAAAGTTGTTGCATCATTTTCAAGCTCTCACCTAAAGTGTCTTGGAAGCTTTTAAATGGTGGGTGACAATGGCATGCAGCTGGATTATTCAATTCTCCCCCTACAAATGCATCTGAAGCAATTCTCATCTGACGGCTATCTCAGCTATGTCTCTGCACAGCTCTAGCTTATCCCGAGTAACCATATTTGTTAACATGTCAGTTGGATTCTCATATATATGGATCTTTACTAGTCTCAATAGTTGTTGATCCATTACCTCACGTATCCAATGATAGAGAATATCAATGTTCTTTGTCCAGGAATGATACATTGAGTTCTTGCTCAAGTCCATAGCACTATGACTGTCATAATGTATTTTGTATTTTGTCTGCTTGATCCATAACTCTTGAAGAAAATGATTTAACCACAATATTTCATTTCTTGCTTCCGCTGCTGCAATATATTCAGCTTATGTTGTGGATAATACAATACATCTCTGCAATCTTAACTGCCATAACACATCTCCCCCTTCAAAACTGTAGAGAAAACTTTATGTAGATTTTCTACCATCAAGATCTCCTGCCATATCTGAATCTGTTTAGCCTTTTAAGATTGGATCAACTCCCCCGTAGCACAGACATAACTTCAATATACTATTGGGATACATGAGAATCCATTTGACTGCCTCATAGTGTTGTTTTCCTATGTTAAAAGAAAACGGCTCACTACACCCCACTGCGCGAGCAATATCTGGCCTGGTATATACCATAGCATACATTAAGCTTCAAACTGCTGAAGAATATGGTATCAATGACATCTCTTTTATCACTTTTTTGGGTGAGGGGAACAAACTCTTGTTCAGTTTAAAGTGGTTTGCTAGCGGAATGCTGACAGGTTTGACTTTTTGTATATTGAATCTTCTGATTATCCGTTCAATATAACTATTTTGTGAAAGCCACAATCTTCTGTTATGTTTGTCTCGAACTATTTGTATTCCCAAAATCTGCCGAGTTGGTCCTAAGTCTTTCATGTCAAAGACTTAGATAGTTACTTCTTCAGCTGGCTAATCTTCACTGCATCTTGTCCAACGATCAACATGTCATCCACATGTAATATAAGAGCAACAAAATTTCCATTCGGAAACCTTTAAATGTAATCACACTGGTCTGCTGCAGTTATTTTGTATTTTTGACTTACCATGAACGAATCAAATTTCTTGTACCACTGTCTTGGTGCTTGCTTGAGGCCGTACAAGTTATTCTTCAGCTTGCAAACAAGGTTCTATTTTCCGGAAACCTTTTAGCTGCTCCATATAGATTTCTTCATTTAGATCACCGTGAATAAATGTTAACATCCATCTGTTCAAGCTCTAAGTTCAAACTAGCTACCAATCATAAAATAACTCGGATTGAAGCCATTTTTACATTGGTGAAAAAATTTCATCAAAATCGATTCCCTTTTTCTGCAGGAATCCTTTGACTAATAACCGAGCATTGTGTTTCACCACATTTCCACTTTGAATGCCCATTTGTTCTTCAGTGTCTTCATATCTTGTGGGAGCTTGACTATCTCATAAGTATGATTTTTCTGCAGAGATTCCATTTTATCATGCATTACGTGTTGTCATTTTCCTTTGTCTTTATGAGATATAAATTCCTGAAAACTTTCTAGCTCCCCCTCATCAGTAAGCAGAATATAGTCAGATCCTGAGTATATATTTGATGGAATCTGACCTCGCTCAGATCTGCATACTGGAGGTTCACTGGTTTCTGAAGGTCTGTCATCATTCAAATCTGTGGATGATCTTGTAGCCTCTGATGGAGCGGGTTGCAGCTCCCCCTACTCAACACCATCTTCCTCTCCAGGTTCTGATTCTGAAATATCATGCACCCCATCATTATATATGGCCACTCATGTTGGTGTTATGGTTGTGTCTGGAATTGAATCGGTTTTGTCGGCACTGGAATTAAAAGACATCTTGAGTTTTTTAATGTCTTATATTGTATGATCTTTAAGAAATACTACATACAGCTTAGTCATGCTGATCATGCTTCTGACTTTCTCCATAATCATGCGGTTCATTCTTTTAGCAACACCATTATATTGTGGAGTGCGTGTTGTTGGGGTTGGTGCTCAGAGCGCCAATTCCCGGTTGTATTTCTTTATGAACACTACTGTAAAATATTATTATTATGAATAATATATGCAGTTTCTATAATATAATGAATCTTTTAATATGGTAAAGACGTAATGACCTTAGAATGACTAGTCATGGTACTGTTGCAAAAGCGTTGGCAACTGACATTGAGATGTGTCATGACGTTGTCATTCTCAGACAGTTCCTGGTCAAGGTTTACACTACTTGGTCAGTATAATAAACCTGTTGAGACCGATACATGTCGTATACAGGAATAAATAATTCCAATGGTTTTTCAATGAACCATTAGTCTTGGAGACTAGTATAGACGTGTAGGTATTTATAGCGGATACACTGAACGACTCACCAAAGATTCTTAATGGATGGTTCACCAACGTCAATAAGAATCTTCACAGGCTGAGTAGCACATGTGATTCTTAGACTTGAGATACCATTGTGAGCACATGAGACTCTTCTACCTTAGATGGAAGTCACGTCACCGATTTATTTAGATCAGACCTCCGCATGTTCGTTGGGTGTGAAGATCCTCAGGTAGACCCGGCCGGCGGTTCGGTTCCGGTTCGGAACCGAACCGAACCGGCCGGTTTCCGGTTCCACAAGTGTGGAACCGGAACCGAACCGGTTAAATCCGGTTCGGTTCCGGTTCCACACTTAAGTGGAACCGGAACCTAACCGAACCGGAACCGAACGGTTCGGTTCCGGTTCGGTTCGGTTCCTATTTGTTTTTTTTTTTTTGATTAAAATAAAAAAAATGAATGAGGAATCAAAACTTAAATAAAAAAATTATTATTAAAAAATATGAGATTAAATTTATAAATAAAAAAAATTCATTACATTGAAGAGCTTGAGCTTAAATTTTTAAAAATTTAAGTTGCTTACGTATCCTCAAAGGGTGAGAGGAATCAAAGCTCACGTAGTTCCATTACAAGTTTAAGACATATCCCCTTTGTAACATAATTTTACAATTATCAATCTTCATTATCAGTTGATCCTTCGGCTCCGGTTCCGCTTGCACTTGTTGCAGAAGCATTATCGAACAAATCTTCAAAATCATCGGGGGCATCTTCTTGTTGTCTCAGATCAGCTCGAGTTCCAATCATCCACACAAGCTGTTGCTTCTAGAGTGCTTGGATGTAATGAAGATCGCCTAGCTTCCAATATATTACCTCCCAAGCTGAAGGCTTGCTCAACCGCAACAGTGGAAATAGGTGCTGCCAAGATCTCTTTAGCAATAATAGATAAAACAGGATATATATTTTGATGCCGGTTCCACCATTCAAGGATTTTAAAATTTTTACTACATAAACTTTCATTAGAAAACTCAAAATTTGTAGATAAATAATTATCTAATTCAGGGTTATTAGTTGTCGTATCCCTAGATTTTTTATTTCGTTGCAATAACCAACGATCCCCTGCGCTAAGTCTTGTTTGAATTATCGGTTCGCTACTACTAGATTGACCTAATGTTCCTAAGTTATATCTTACAATATAATCATTAAATAAATAATTAAATCACTTCTTAATTTCGTCATTATGCTCGTAATGTCAACTTCATCTAATATTCCTAAATAACCATAGTAAGCTTGTAAACCACCATTCAAACCTTCTAATTTAAATCTAGGATCAAAAACAGCAGCAATAAGATAAAGTAAAGGAATTTCTCTAAAATAATTCAACCATTTTACCTTCATAACAGTAATGGCTTCGAGCAAAACAATATCATTAGGGTCGCCACTGTCAACATGCTCATCGAGAGTGCCAACAATATTCAAACTCTCAAGTAGAAATAAATGCGCTGTTGGATAATAAACACCGCTAAAAACTAAAGTAGCATCATTAAAAACTCTTAAAATATCTAAAATTTTTTCACAAATATCCCATTGACTAGGATAAAGTGTGATATTTTGAACATGTTGAGAAAAAAACTACATAATGCATCTTTGTATTGAAATGCTTGACATAAAAGAAAATAAGTAGAATTCCAACGTGTCGGAACATCTCTTGAAAATTTAATCGGTTTAATACCATTTATTTTACAAAACTTGGTCCATTCTCTCCTAACTTGAGTATATGACCAAATACAGTTAAGTGCCGTTTTAATTGGATCAAGGAAAGGAGATAATAATTTTAGACCGTCTTGCACACATAAATTTAGGACATGACATGTACAACGAATATGAAAAAATCGACCCCCTAAATTTGGTTCACATAAGGATTTTAAATCATTAATAGATGCAGTATTTGCAGATGCATTATCAAATCCAATTGTTAAAATTTTTTCTACTAAAGCATATTCATCAAAAATTACCTTCATCATTCTATAAATATTATGTGCAGTATGTGGGTCATCAAAAACTCTAAATGCAATAAGTCTTTTTTGCATGGTAAATGATGCATCAATCCAATGACAAGTCACACCCATGTATGAGTGTGTTTGCCAATGGTCACTCCATATATCAGAACATATAGAAATACGACCTTTCATCTCTTTAAATATTTCATTTAAAATAATTTTACCATCTTTATATAATTTGAAAATATGACGTTTTGTTGTGTTTCGAGTCATTCTACATGCAGCAGGGTTTAAAGCATTATGCACGTAATTAGTAAAATGAAGTTTTTCACCAAAGCTTAAAGAAAGATGTGCCATACAAGTTAATTTCGCAAATTCTTCTCTATTTTTTGCATCAGAATATTTAAATAAATCTACACTACTCGTACCTCTACTAGATGATGCGTACCTGCCCATTTGAGTTTGCGTCGTATCAATGCCAAATTCAACCGGATGATGTTTTCCATGTGCTTGATCATATTGCCATATCCACCAGAAAATTTGTAGATAACCCCACAATAGTTGCAAGTTGCTCGTTGTGAATCATCTGCTATATATTCCAAAGTAAAATGAATTTTGAAAATATCGGAGGACCGAGCCTTAACTTCTCTTCTCCGTGATTGTGCACTGACACTAGGGCCGCTCTCTTGGGTTGGCATATTTGACATTATGTTCTCCGAGGAGCTTGCCATTTTATTTTTAGAAATTAGGAAGAAAAATAAGAAATTAACAACTAATAAATTGAGATTGAGATTTGCGAAAGTAATATACTAATATAAAATATAAGAAAATTGTATTGAAGTAAGATTGAGAATAAGAGAATTATAGAAAATGAGAGAGTTGAGAATTGGTGTGATGAAATTATGAAAAATGAATCCTATTTATAGAATTTTAGAATTTTTTTCATACCAAAAATGCCCCTAAATATAACCGTTTTATTACCGTTATTAGGGGTACATTAGTAATTCTTATTTTTTTAATTTATTAAAATTTTTTTTTTTAATACGGCAGGGAGCCGTTTGGCAGAGAGCCAAACGGCTCCCTGCCTTCCCCCAACGGCTACTAGCCGTTGGGGGAACTTGGTCCCCAACGGCTAGTAGCCGTTGGGGACCGTAGGGTTCCTGTTGGAACCCTACGGTTCCAACAGGAACCCGACGGTTCCAACCGGAACCGTCCGGTTCCGGTTGGAACCGTACGAACCGGTGGAACCGTCCGGTTCCACCGTTCGGTCCGGTTCGCGTTGGGGTGGAACCCCAACCGAACCGGTCCCGTTCCGGTTCGGTTCCGGAACCGGAACCGGAACCGTTGGAACCGGAACCTTCCGGTTCCAACCGGTTCGGTTCCGGTTCGGTTCCGGTTCCGAACCGGAACCGTGGCCGGGTCTATCCTCAGGGTGTCTATGTGTATCAAGATAGGATCAGTCAGTTTTGTGTATCAGAGCATAGTAGTTCCATATGATTGCCATCAGATAAAACATGGGCCCGTGGTACAGTTTAGAAGTTAGTTCTAACATTCTTTTTCGAGATTGCTAATGAATAGTCGACTGGATAATCCATATAGAATTTGACGTTTACATCTATATCTCTGGGATTTATCCGGATACCCGTGACGGAGGAATTATACATTTTCCATGACCTCGACTTGTATGATTCAGCGAGTTTATCCGTGACTGTCATAATTTACGGGTGGATAAATTATGGACATGAAATTGGATTTCGTGACGGATATGCCTGAATCTAGAGAGTCTCACTAATGAAATATACTCGTAGAGCACTATGACAATAATTACAAATAATATTGATTATTTATTACGTCGTTTAAAGGTTTAACGCAAAAACATGTGTAGGGACCCGATAGTCATTTCTTTAATTTTTGTGTATTTGTAATTAATAATTGATTAATTCAAATACACATTAATTAATTATCAAATTGAGATATTTGACTAATATCATAAATGAATATATGTATTTAATATTTAATGTAATTATTATACATATATTTAATATATTTGTATTTAATGAATTAATTAATTATTTAATTGTTAAATGATTAAATTAATTAAAGTATAGATATTTCGAAGTTGTGGTATTAGTTTTAATGGCTAAGTTGTAATTGTTGACTTGTTTGAATTTATCATTAAAGTGTAATGATCATTTAATCAAGTTGCAAGTTGAAATTCAAAGGAAATTAAAACAAATTTCTTGTTAATTTCCTTAGGCAATTTTCGGCCAAGGTAATTTTGTAGCTAGTATAAATTGTTTTGTTTTCATTTGGTGAGATAACCTAATAAACTTTATCAAACTCCATTAAAACAAAGCTTAGAAGGTAGAGAGAAAAGAAAAGGAAAATCAAAGAAAAGCTTGGAATTTAGTAAGTATTTCTAACATTCCATTAGAGAGTAAATTGTTCCTCTTGTTGTGGGCTTCACTTGGTGATGTTCTTAAGTTTTTCTATTATTTATTCTTTGTGATTTTGATGGATAAAAGTTTGATGAAGGTGTCATGCATGTATGAAGTTGATAGAATGTTACTAATGATGTAGTAAGCATTCTTTTAATGGTTTTAGAAACTTGTTGCTAATCTAGAGTTGTTGACCCACTCTTAAATGACCTAGATTTGATCTATAGTTATTTCATTGTGTTGAGACTTGAATTGGATGGAAGAAACATGATTGAAGTATTGGATTCAACAAATTTGGTCTAATTTGTCCAATTTGTAGAAATTGAAAAATTAGGGTTTAAGACCACTTCCCAATTTGGGGCTTTTCATTTTTATGGTGTATTTGGATGTGTATATGATTCATGTAAAATATTGGGTTGATTGGATTTTGCCTTGATGTGTTTTGAACCTTGAAAGTGCAAAATGCACAAACACCCCCCCCCCCCCCAAAATGAAGGCTCACGGCCAAGAAGAAAAAATTGGGAATTTTGTTGCTCTTGGTGTTTTTACATTTAGGACATGTTAAATTTATCTTAGAAATGATTTAGAATCATCCAGAACAAAATGTAAAGTTTTGGGGTAATTTGGTAATTACATAAAAATTTGATTTCTTGTGCAATATTTCATAATTTGAATATTGGATAATTAAATAAATAATTTTATTTAATTTACCCGAGAAAAAGTTTTGAAATCGAAAATTTGATTTTCCACTGTTTCCGCTGCGTTACCGGATTCATCCCCTAAAAATCCTTACAAAATGGTATCAGAGCAAGTCTGATTCTAGGCCCCCTAATATGATTAGCCCTTTAATTCAATGTTTAATCATGTTTTCTTAACTTATACATGCATGTTATAATCTAATTTGATTAGATTTATGGTGTATGACACTTAGCGTAAAATCCCTAATTAATAAGGTTTAAATGTAATATGTATTTGATGCATGTTATATGGTCCGTCTTGTCAATACGTGTTATAATTATGAATATATATATTGAGAATTGGGTATGGGGGTTGTAGAAAACTACACCCTAGGGAATGAGACTAAAGTTTAGAAAATGACAATTATGATAAGAAACTGTATATGTTCGGTGTATGTAGAATGATACCAGAACAAGAATACAAGTGTATACACGTATAAGAAAAGTATGTAGGTTACATGGAGAAATAAGTAAGTATATAAATAAATTGTTTGTATGTATTTGATTTGGCATAACTAATAATTTTAGAAAATGCCTAAATGGGCCTATTGTTGGGATATATGTTTCTAGTATGGTTATAAATGATTAGAGAGTAATGGAAATGAATGAATAAGTAAACTTTTATACTTTAAGTCATACATTCGTTTATAATGATCGATTGTGTGTACGAATGTAAATTATACATTATATTGTTGTGAGCCACCAGCAGGGTAAGTTATAGAGGTAAACTAAGTTATGATAGTTTGAATGTGTGTAAGTATACTGAGAATAGTATAGACATATAGAATGTGAGATGATTCGAGACATAAGCATATAAGGAATAGAATGCATAGTTCATTACTAGTGCATACGCATAAACACGTGCATGATCATATCCATATACATACATGATGAAACGAGAAAGGTTTTGAAATTCAAAAGGTTTTATAGAAAAGTAGCAGAGATTTTTAAAAGAAAATATTTTTAGAAAAGTTTATTCAGTTTTGAAATCCATATCATGGTTTTATGGTTTTCGGGGCATGAGGTAAAAACTCACCCCAGTATGTAACTATTACAGAGATACAGTTGGAATTGACAGATTCAGAGCGACATGTGCACATGTGGAGGACTAGGGGACGCTCTCAGATCCTCGAGCCAGGGCTAGGGGGATGAGCGATACACAACGACACGTAGCGCCCCAAAACCACCAGTTTGAGACAGTAGTAGCATGATTTGGGTGACGGCGAGATGTATCACCTCAAAGTCATGGATTTGCATTACTGGCTCCAGTTAGCCGTATGGGGGACATCGGTATATAGCGCCATCATACGTCCATGTTTTCAGACAGAGATACAGATTTCAGAAAAGCTTTCAGATTTCAGATTTCAGATTTTAAGCAGTTTTCAGATTTTCACTACACAGTTTCCAGATTTTCAGTGCCTAGATTTTAGAAAGCCAGATGTTAGTAAACAGTTTTCTGAAAACAGAGTTTAGAAACAGTTTCAGATTCCAGTTTTCAATTACAGCTTTCCGAAAGGGCCTTTAGAAAAGGAAGTTTTCAGAAACAGCAGTGTTATGAGAGATTCTGAATTTTCAAGTAGAAACCAGTTTGTAAGTAAAGTTTTCAGCAAAAAGTTTCCAGAAAGAAACTTTCAGAAAAGAGATTTCAGAAACATTTTTTATGAAACAGTTTTCCAAAAAAAGGGTTTTCAGAAAGTAATTTTTTTTAAAAGCTTAACATGTTAAAGTAGTGTGTAGTTACAAGTCATGCATACGACTCATATATTTTAGTATTCATTTGAGATGCATTAGCTGACATCAATGCATAATATCATTAGTATAATCTTCTGATCACGCATATAAAGCATATATTCTGATATCATTTGAAGAGCATGTAGTTGGAATTAATGCATAATAGCATGTTTGTATCGATTTGTATATCTGATTAGCACTCGTATGTGTGGTATATATACATATGAGGATCAATTTGTGATACACTGGCTCATGATGTTTTGATAATGTACTGATTGTTTGAAATAGAAAGGAAGTTATAATAATTACTTGAACTAGATTAGTAAAGAGTTATAAGAAATGAAGATGAAATTGATATCTGAGCTGAATTAGCAGAGAGTATACGTGGATATAATGAGATAGCATAGTAGCACAGTGAAAGCATGGCTAGGCTTCATATAGTTGACGATGATATAGAAACTTGATATATATATGTATATATATATTAAGATATTTTAAACTATAAGCGATATAAGTAATTTTAAGCATGTGAGTAATCAGACAAAAGGATTAATAATCTAGTTATATGTTTGTAAATGGATAAGAACCAGATAGTTAGCTCAGACCTAATACATAATTGTATGGACACATAGACAACTCATGTTAATTCAGAAATAGAATTAAGACTTTGTATGCGTTTGATGCTAAAGATGTTTTCATGATTACTTACTGAGTCATTTTGACTTACACCACAACAGTTTGTTAGTTTTGCAGGTCAGTAGTGGTTATGCTGATCCGGTAGGATTCTGTAAAGACTTTGAAGACGGTGGATCGCCCCAATTGCAGTCAAGAGAGTCATGGGTTGAGTTATGGGTCCTCACGGCCCTTGTCCTTGTATTTGCATCTGTATTTTATATGTGTAAGTCATGTAATAGTTTAGTTTAATTTTTGAGTTCAGGCCTGAGGCCTTAATGTTGAGATACCGACCTGAGGTCGAGATTATGTTGTATATGGATGCTGGATATAAGCCAGGTTGCGTGATGTTCTGCATACATCATGCCGAATTTTTGTCAGAATCAGAGGTTTATGGAGATGGGTTCTCCTGTCTCCTGCCGGTAGCATCCTGGCCTAGACGGGATGTTACAAAGATGGTATCAGAACATGGTTTAAGAGTCAGAGTCAGTAGCATAGTCTAGAAGTCAGTGACTGTAATTGTGGGGATCCAGCTGTCGGAGATTGTTTTCAGTATGGTAAAGACCACGTAGGTCTTTGTATGTATTTTATATGATAGTTTGATATGATTTGATCCTATTATACAGTGTTTTGCTTGGTTGAATTTGAGTCCATGGGTGACTCGATTGATGTGTATAGATTAGCTACCTTCGTATGGGAAGAGATTAGATTAAGTAAGTACTCTTACGCCCTTTTTAATCAGAGAATTGGTAAAAATGAGATAGTACCAGTACAGGGCCTTGTGAGGCTAGAGGACTCGAGGTCAGAACCAGAACAGTACAATTAGAGATAAGAATCAGACCAGTATAGGCAGTTTAAAGCCGTAGATGAGCCATTATGGATTCTAGTTTATAGATAGCGGTTAGTTCACAGTTGAGACAGAGAAGTTATATCAGAGAAGTATAGAGTAAGGTAGTTTTTGCACGATCGACCAGGTTTGAATCAGTAGTTACAGGGACGGAGAAATTTCGAGGACGAAATTTTTATAAGGAGGGATGAATGTAAAATCCCAGATTTTTGAGACTGTTCAAGAAGATTCCCGAACTGATGTTATAGTCTTGGGAACAGGATGATAGCGGAGAATAAGAGTTTAAGCGGTGTTATACGGGTTGGAATAGAATATTATGAATATTTGTCGCGTTGGAAAACGCGTGGGATCAAAAGTCGGTTAGGCGATTTTCGTAAAACATGTAAAGTTTACAGTTTAGGTCACAGAATTTGCAAACGAACTCCGATCAAGTTGATTCTTGAACCATCAGACTCGTTTTTCCGAGACGAAAAACTTTCGTGTTGAGTATTTTTCGAGAATCGTGTCAGAAGGGCTCCAAAAATGTGAAATTCCAGAAAGTTTCATGATATGGGCTAAACAGAAAATTTACGGGGACCCATTTGATATTTTTCAGGAAAGTATTAAGGCTTAAGGTTTTTAAAAATTGAAAAATGGGCAAAGTTTCCAAATCTCTCAGATTCGGCCCCTCACCCCCAAATTTCACCCCCCATAGCGTCGCTCTCGCCGGCCACTTCCCGGCCACAGCCGGTCGGCACGATGATCGAGGAATGAGCGCCCGGCCACCGTGCGTCTATTGGTGGCCGGCGGTGACACTGAATCGCCGGTGAACGGCGGGAAATGAGGAAGAATGTACGCGCACTTGGATTAGTCGATCCCGGCTCGTCGGTTCGTTTCACAACCCGAGCCACCTACCAAATCGAAGCCCTCGGAGAGTACTACGAGTATGCGGAATCGATTTCTCCGAACAGCGGCCGGAATCACATAAAACGAGGAGAGAAATGGCTATGAATAGTAAACCCATGATGAATAGTAGCTCCGATCGGAATTCCGATGACACCAGCGCATTCGTATGGCCGATGAGAGTCTGAATATGGCCTCGGAATTTCTGTACGACTCTCCGTTTAGAATTTCATGTTTTAAAGTTTATCGATTTAGTTTCGGATGATTCGAGTAATTTGTAGTTTAGCGAATTGCCATGATTCGAATTGAATATAATATTATATATTAAAACGACAAATGTGGTAGATTTCGGGGAGAATTGGATGAGATATGATCGATCCAGTAGAATTAACGAGTTTCCGGTAAAACAGAGTTTCTCGCGCGACCTAGCGTAGTTGACCGTAATCATGAAAATATTATAAATATGATATTGCGAGCGTAATTGAGTAATTATGGATTAGTTCGGAGGGTTCCAAACCCTTCCGTAGCGTTTGCGGAAATTTTTCCGTAAGATTTGCCGCAAACGCGTAAAACGAGAATCTAGTCTATCCAGCTAGTTAGAATAGTATAGAAAGATATGTATTAAAGTAATGAAGTTTGTACCGTAGTATCGGAGATGATTCGGGTGCTCCGGGGAAGCGCTTAGTTATTATAGATAAGTTGGAAGTGAAATTACCTACAAGCAAAGCGACAAACAATCTCTATACCCAAGAGGGGGGGTGAATTGGGTTGTTGCTATAAATACGGAATTATAAAATCTTTGCCGATTTTAGCTCTTATTACCAAGTTGGGACTTAAGGCAATTTTCTCTATCCCAATTAATAGCCTATATGTAAGTTTTCTATTCAATATATATAAGCATAAATAAACTTGCAAATAGTAAAGGTATAGGGAAAGAGAAATATGACACCGAGATTTATAGTGGTTCGGCCAAACGTGCCTACGTCCACTCCCCCAAGCCTCACTTGAAGATTTCCACTAGAATCAAGTTTTCCGTGGTTCACTCGTAACCAAGAATTTTCCACAAAGGCGCACTCTGAATCTTTTACAGTTTTGAGTTTTGTTCGTAGGCTCACTCACAAACCTTTGCAATTTACCCAAACAATGGGATTTCATAAATCACAAGTGTTTTTGATAAAGAAGATTGTAAAACACACTTGGGCACTCACAATGATAAAGAAGATTGTGTAAGTAGCAAACCCAAGTGTTCTAAGCTCACTACTAAATTATATGAAGGTGTAGTGTGTGTGAGCTTGTATGAGTGTTTAAGTATTCGAAGATTTAAGACACTCTTGTTTTTACTTTCTAAGAAATGATATGAAGGTGCAAGAGCCAAGCAAAGACGAATTTAGGACTCATTTATATAGAAAATGAAAACTGTCCCTGTAGTCACTGCTGAGACCGGTATGGAACCCGGTATGGAGACCGGCATGCCGGTCTAAGGCTCCAACGGATACTAACGGCTATATTATCGTTCGGCAAGTGTCCGTTAGACCGGTATGGAGACCGGTATGAGTCTCCCTGGTTCCAGTAAGTGTTCAATAAGGAGAGCTTGACCGGTATGGAAACCGATATGGAGAACAGTTTGGATCTCTCTGGTTTCAGTAACTGCACCATAAAGGCTAGACCGGTATGGAAATCGGTATGAGGACCGGTTTGGAGCTCCCTGGTTTCAGTAGCAATGCATGTTCTGATGACCAGTCAAGACTGACGACACTTGATATTTTGGCCATAACTTTCTCTAGAAATTTCCAAATCTTGATCCGTAAATTTCTACATAAACTAGACACATAGATATAGATTGTGTAAAACGTTCAGCTCCAAAAACATTAATATGAATTTTATGAAATTTTTCGAATGTGACATGTATGCAGAAAACGTACATCTGAACATGTTGTAGTAAAATGGCTCTAAAAAACGTTCTATACTTCGGAATTGTGTTCCGTTTGAACCGTAGAAAAACTAGAGACACATATCTATCGAATGGTATATCATTTGAAGTTTAATTCAACCATTTGATAGTTTTTAGAAGATCATTTACCGATGCAATGAAGTTCATTTTGGTACAAATAAAATACAAATGATTCTTTTAGCATTCTAAGCCATTTTAAATGCAAGTGATGCAAAATGTATGATTCCTAAGAGCTTTGAAACATTTGAATAAACTCACTTATAAATAGATTAAGCTCTTAATCATTATCTTCGATTTGCCGCTAGTCTTCACATTCTCGCTCTTCACCCCATATGCTTCGACACTTTTTGTATTGCTTCGTGTTCGTACGTCGAAGACTTCTTTCATGTTGACGTCATCAAAAACCATTTACACGACCAAATCCCCAACAATCTCTCCCTTTTTGATGATGGCAACCCTTTAAAACTTGTTGATACTTGTGAGCTTCTTGGAGTCCAAATTTGACGATTTTGCTCTCCCTCAATGCGTGATTGTCTAATATAGCTATATGAAACTTGACAAACACATTAGTAAAATTACCCCCCCTTAAACCAAGGGTGAGGGTTAAACAAGTTTTAATCTCATTTATAATGATTTCTCCCCCTTTGACATTATCAAAAAGCGGAGAAGAAAAATTTAAATCTAAATGAGATACCAAGTACATATGTGCTATAAATAAAGATACCAAAATTAAAAATATGCACATTTGGACATTTCCCCATTTTGCCATAAAAAATCAAAATTCATGCATAAAAGAGCATTTTTCAAAAATAGAGACTCATGAATACCATTTAAAAACTAAGATCATCTTAAGCATGATTTCTCCCCAAATTTGATACCAATTAAAATATATCAATACATTCCATGATACCAATTAATTAATTATCAAAGTCCATGCATTTTATGATGCCAATTATATTCTAATACATGCATTTTATGATATTCATCTAAGATTATGCCAATTTACATGCATTTCATTTTCAACCAATTAGTTCAAATGACAAGGCATATTCAATCAAGTAATCACATACATGTAATTTAACTCAATAAATTCAATGTGATACTAATTGATTTGAAAAGGGGGTTTAAATGTATGATTAAGGCATTAAAGGATATCAAATGAACAATTGATACCAATAGAAGTTTGAATACTTGCCTAATCATTTTATATGCTTCAAAAAATATTAACCAATATGAAATATGCATACATATAGATATTTAGAGGAAGCGGTACCAATGTTTCCGTGAATACGGATTTTACCTTTACCGTTGCAATTCCTCATTTCCTTGAGCATTTGGGATCAATTTTGCAATTCTCTTTAAAGATCCATTCCCAAAGCACCCCTACCAATTTATCAATTACACTTTGGTACCCAAACTTTCTTGGGTCCATTGGGGTTAATCCTAGTTCCTTTCGGAACCCAAATAATAGTCACATTTTTCTTTTTAATCCAACAATCATAACTCTTGTGACCTTTCATATTACATGCATGGCATACAACTTTTGAATCAATTATTTTAGATGCATGTACATGTGATGAATGTGTATGTGATATGGATGCCTTCACAAAATGACTGTTCACATATTTTACCTTCGTGTAAGGCTTATATCTTAATCCATATTTTCCAAAATGATATTTTTGTGAACCAAGTAGCATTTTAAAATTATTTTCATCATAAGTGAACTTGGTCACAATGCATTGCAAGTCTTCTAATTTCTTATTCAAATCATCATTTTAATTTTCAACAATTCGCAAGCACATGATGATTTAGAGGTAGATGCTTCATTTTGTAAGTTCTATATACAATGTTCATGCTCTACAATTAAACACATATTCTCATTACTTAAGGCATGAATTTGTTTAACAAGAGATACATGCTCATTATGATCAATTGAAATATCATTTTCAAGCTTGGTCTTTAAGCAAATGTTATCAATTTCTAAAGCACGAATTTTATCCAAGCATAATACGTGTTCATGTTGATGTGATGTATGCTCTTCCTTAATCAAATTACATTTCTTTCTAATAGCATCATATTTATCATGCAAATCATTCAACATGTCAAGCATTTCATCATAATCGGAAATTTCATTTTCATACACAATAGTAATTTCATTTTCCGATTCCCCTTTAAGGTTTTCTATATCCATGCAATCCAAATTATAAATTTCATCATTTGATGAGTTAGAGCCAATGTTGCATGCATTTAATTCATTATTTCCTTCATTTAGTAATTCTAAGGAATTCCATAATTCATATGCATTGTACATTTGGGAATCCTATCAATTATGCTTTTATTAAATACTTCGTATAAAAATTTAAGTGTATTAGAATTTACCGAAGATTTTTGCCCTCGTATGATTTCCAAGTAGGATTGTGGATCAACGGCAAGAAGGAAGTTCAACATCCTCATTTTCCAATAGTTGTAGTCCGTTCCGGTGTAAAACGGAGGTCTAGTGGTTGAAAATCCCTCGACAAGATTTGACGAGTTGCTTATAGAAGCCATGATCTATTCTCGGACGGTTAAGTCTTGAAGAGAATACCTCGCTCTAATACCAACTGAAATTACCTACAAGCAATAGCGACAAGCAATCTCTATACCCAAGAGGGGGTGAATTGGGTTATTGCTATAAATGCGGAATTATAAAATCTTTGCCGATTTTAGCTCTTATTACCAAGTTGGGACTTAAGGCAATTTTCTCTATCCCAATTAATAGCCTATATGCAAGTTTTCTATTCAATATATATAAGCATAAATAAAATTGCAAATAGTAAAGGTATATGGAAAGAGAGATACGACAACGAGATTTATAGTGGTTCGACTAAACGTGCCTACGTCCACTCCCCCAAGCCTCGCTTGAAGATTTCCACTAGAATCGAGTTTTCCGTGGTTCACTCTAACCAAGAGTTTTCCGCAAATGCGCACTCCGAACCTTTTACACTTTTGAGTTTTGTTCGTAGGCTCACTCACAAGCCTTTACAATTTGAGTTTTGTTCGTAGGCTCACTCATAAACCTTTACAATTTACCCAAACAATGGGATTTCACAAATCACAAGTGTTTTTGATAAAGAAGATTGTAAAACATACTGGGGCACTCACAATGATAAAGAAGATTGTGTAAGTAGTAAACCCAAATGTTCTAAGCTCACTACTAAATTATATGAAGATGTAGTGTGTGTGAGCTTGTATGAGTGTTTAAGTATTTGAAGATTTAAGACACTCTTGTTTTTGCTTTCTAAGAAATGATATGAAGGTGCAAGAGCCAAGCAAAAATGAATTTGGGACTCATTTATATAGAAAATGAAAACTGTCCCTGCAGTCACTGCTGAGACCGGTATGGAACCGGTATGGAGACCGGCATACCGATCTAGGGCTCCAACGGATACTAACAGCTATATTACCGTTTGGCAAGTGTCCGTTAGACCGGTATGGAAACTGATATGGAGACCGGCATACCGATCTAGGGCTACAACGGATACTAACGGCTATATTACCGTTAGGCAAGTGTCCGTTAGACCGGTATGGAAACCGGTATGGAGACCGGTATGAGTCTCCCTGGTTCCAGTAAGTGTTTAATATGAAGAGCTTGGCCGGTATGGAAACCGATATGGAGAATGGTTTGGATCTCACTGGTTTCAGTAACTGCACCATAAAGGCTAGACCGGTATGAAAACCGATATGAGGACCGGTTTGGAGCTCCCTGGTTTCAGTAGCAATGCATGTTCTGATGACTAGTCAAGACTGACGACACTTGGTATTTTGGCCATAACTTTCTCTAGAAAATTCCAAATCATGATACGTAAATTTCTAAATAAACTAGACACATAGATATAGATTGTGTAAAAAATTAAGCTCCAAAAACATTAATATGAATTTTATGAAATTTTTCGAATGTGACATGTATGCAGAAAACACACATCTGAACATGTTGTAGTAAAATGGCTCTAAAAAACGTTCTATACATCGGAATTGTGTTCCGTTTGAACCGTAGAAAACTAGAGACACATATCTATCTAATGGTATATCATTTGAAGTTTAATTCAACCATTTGATAGTTTTTAGAAGATCATTTACCGATGCAATGAAGTTCATTTTGGTACAAATAAAATACAAATGATTCTTTTAGTATTCTAAGCCATTTTAAATGCAAGTGATGGAAAATGTATGATTTCTAAGAGCTTTGAAACATTTGAATAAACTCACTTATAAATAGATTAAGCTCTTAATCATTATCTTCGATTTTTTTGTTAGTCTTCACATTCTCGCTCTTCACCCCATATGCTTCGACACTTTTTTTATTGCTTCATGTTCGTACGTCGAAGACTTCTTTCATGTTGACGTCATCAAAAACCATTTATGCGACCAAGTCACCAACAGGAAGTTCCATAAATAGCGGTACTAACCTTGTGTTATTACTTGTTTGACAGATCGAACCCGGATCGAGGGCGTTCGCTCAGCCAGGTAAGTAACTCATGCTTTGAACACTTAAGGAATTTAGTGTTGCTCAAAATCAGTAATATAACAAAGTCGCATATAATTATAAGTATGAAATCTGTATACATATAAAGAGGAACGTAGAAGAAAGAAGTAAGTGTATCTGTATACTCATGTAAATGTGAACAATCGGCTACAAGTGTGTATATATATGTATGTATATGTATATATATAAAAGAAAAGATAAGCATGAGTACATAGAAATAAAGAGACATATATCTGGATATAAACTGGTATATGTATTTATATAGATAGATAGAGCATATGAATGATCTTATGATTATGAATATATATATTGAGACTTGGGTATGGGGATTGTAGAAAACTACACCCTAGAGAATGAGACTAAAGTTTAGAAAATGACAATTATGATAAGTAACTGTATATGTTCAGTGTATGTAGAATGATACCAGAACAAGAATACAAGTGTATACACGTATAAGCAAAAGTATGTAGGTTACATGGAGAAATAAGTAAGTATATAAATAAATTGTTTGTATGTATTTGATTTGGCATAACTAATAATTTTAGAAAATGCCTAAATGGGCCTATTGTTGGGATAGATGTTCTAGTATGGTTATAAATGATTAGAGAGTAGAGAGTAATGGAAATGAATGAATAAGTAAAATTTTATACTTTAAGTCATACATTCGTTTATAATGATCGATTGTGTGTATGAATGTAAATTATACATTATATTGTTGTGAGCCACCAGCAAGGTAAGTTATAGAGGTAAGCTAAGTTATGATAGTTTGAAGTGTGTAAGTATATTGAGAATAATTTAGACATATAAAATGTGAGATGATTCGAGACATAAGCATATAAGGAATAGAATGCATAGTTCATTACTAGTGCATATGCATAAACACGTGCATGATCATATCCATATACATACATGATGAAACGAGAAAGGTTTTGAAATTCAAAAGGTTTTACAGAAAAGTAGCAGAGATTTTTAAAAGAAAATGTTTTTAGAAAAGTTTATTCAGTTTTGAAATCCATATCATGGTTTTATGGTTTTCGGGGCATGAGGTAAAAACTCACCCCAATATGTAACTATTACAGAGATACAGTTGGAATTGACGGATTCAGAGAGACATGTGCACATATGGAGGACTGAGGGGACGCTCTCAGATCCTCGAGCCGGGGCTAGGGGGATGAGCGATACACAACTCCCTTAGACCCCGCAGTTTGAGTTTGGGTGGTAGCATAGATCCGCACCCCAACCCCAGTTTGTGGCTTGGGGATCAGCGACACGTAGCGCCCCAAGACCACCGGTTTGAGACAGTAGTGGCATACTTTGGGGGACGGCGAGATGTATCACCTCAAAGTCATGGATTTGCGGTATATAACGCCCTCATACGTCCAAGTTTTCAGATAGAGATACAGATTTCAGAAAAGCTTTCAGATTTCAGATTTTAAGCAGTTTTCAGATTTTCACTACACAGTTTCCAGATTTTCAGTGCCTAGATTTTAGAAAGCCAGATGTTAGTAAACAGTTTTCTGAAAATAGAGTTTAGAAACAGTTTCAGATTCCAGTTTTCAGTTACAGCTTTCCGAAAGGGCCTTTAGAAAAGGAAGTTTTCAGAAACAGCAGTGTTATGAGAGATTCTGAATTTTCAAGTAGAAACCAGTTTGTAAGTAAAGTTTTCAGCAAAAAGTTTTCAGAGAGAAACTTTCAGAAAAGAGATTTCAGAAACATTTTTTATGAAACAGTTTTCCAGAAAAAAGGGTTTTCAGAAAGTAATTTTTTTTAAAAGCTTAACATGTTAAAGTAGTGTGTAGTTACAAGTCATGCATACGACTCATATATTTTAGTATTCATTTGAGATGCATTAGCTGACATCAATGCATAATAGCATTAGTATAATCTTCTGATCACGCATATAAAGTATATATTCTGATATCATTTGAAGAGCATGTAGTTGGCATTAATGCATAATAGCATATTTGTATCGATTTGTATATCTGATTAGCACTCGTATATGTGGTATATATACATATGAGGATCAATTTGTGATACACCGGTGCATGATGTTTTGATAATGTACTGATTGTTTGAAATAGAAAGGAAGTTATAATAATTACTTGAACTAGATTAGTAAAGAGTTATAAGAAAGGAAGATGAAATTGATATCTGAGCTGAATTAGCAGAGAGTATACGTGGATATAATGAGATAGCATAGTAGCACAGTGAAAGCATGGCTAGGCTTCATATAGTTGACAATGATATAGAAACTTGATATATATATATATATATATATATATATATATATATATATATATATATATATATATATATATATATATATGTATATACATATTAAGATGTTTTAAACTATAAATGATAGAAGTAATTTTAAGCATGTGAGTAATCAGACAAAAGGATTAATAATCTAGTTATATGTTTGTAAATGGATAAGAACTAGATAGTTAGCTCAGACCTAATACATAATTGTATGGACACAAAGACAACTCAAGTTAATTCAGAAATAGAATTAAGACTTTGTCTGCGTTTGACGCTAAAAATGTTTGCATGATTACTTACTGAGTCATTTTGACTCACACCACAACAGTTTGTTAGTTTTGCAGGTCAGTAGCGGTTATGCTGATCCGGTAGGATTCTGTAAAGACTTTAAAGACGGTGGATTGCCCCAATTGCAGTCAAGAGAGTCATGGGTCCTCACGGCCCTTGTCCGTGTATTTACATCTGTATTTTATATGTGTAAGTCATGTAATAGTTTAGTTTTATTTTTGAGTTCAGGCCTGAGTCCTTAATGTTGAGATACCGACCTGAGGTCGAGATTATGTTGTATATGGATGCTGGCTATAAGCCATGGTGTATGATGTTCTGCATACATCATGCCGAATTTTCTTCAGAATCAGAGGCTTATGGAGATGGGTTCTCATGTCTCATGCCGGTAGCATTCTGGCCTAGGCCGGTTTATGAATGTTTCTCCGTGACTACATCTGAGACCGTGCCTTTACTGTGAGGATATAGCCGATAGAGATTTATTTATACCGGATGTATATCAGATACTAGATAAATTCAAACGAAAGCGGAATCCTGAACGTGCCCCAACTGTCAATGTTATGCAAGTAACTTGAGTTTATCATTGACGAGTTTAACCTTGGTACGTCTCCTTGTGGGCCTGCCTTAGCAGTGACAATGAGAAACGACCAGGACCGGTAACCCAGGAGTCAATGGTGAGTGATTGACAAATGAGTTGTCTACCTGATGAATATACGTAGGTGAGACCGTGCCTCTGCTGTAAGCTGAAATATATTCACGGGATCCACTTTTCATTATTTTGTATTTAATTTAATTATTAATTCTTTGTATTCTGTTTGGGGATTACAGTATTGCATGATTTAGTGGGAGGGGCTTTTTTAGATTAAAAATCCATGATCTAGTTATGCTTTTGATATTGTATAAAACTGTTTATTTTCTGCTAACCGTTTTTCATGATCTATATGATAGATTTGCGATGGCGGCACCATCCACGAATCGGTTTACGCGTATGCTTGATGCGAACAAACTTAAAGGCGCTAAAAACTTCGCTGACTGGGACTTAGATTTGAGGATTGTCCTCGATTCTGAAAAGTTGAGATATGTTCTTGAGGGTCCATTGCCCCTTGCTGTGGGTGCAGATGCTACGGAGGAGGAACGCCAATTTTTTGAAACTTGGAAGAATGGTGATTTAAGAGTTAAATCATAAATCCTTAGTTCACTATCTCCTGGACTCAAGAAACAATACTATGGTATGTTAGATGCGTATAGTATGATGACGCGATTGAGACAATCATTTGAGAACCAAGAACAAGTAATTGTTCATAAGGTCACAATGGAATTGTTCCATGCGCGATTGGATGAGGGGCAAGCTGTTAGCTCACATGTTCTTCAGATGATCGATTTGATCCATCAACTGAGGCAACATAATCTCATTCTGAATGACATTCTCGGTAGGAGTGTCATTCTTGATTCACTCCCAACTTCATATCGCCAGTTCGTGATGTATTTCAACATGAACGAGACTATCTATACCTACCATGAGTTACATATGATGTTGCTCACGACGGAGGAGGACCTTAAGAAGGGAGTACCGACTCGCCCTCCAAGACCTACTTCTCTTTCTGCTTTTTCCCAGGCCTGGCCAAAGGGAAAGAAGAAGAAATGGAAAAATAAGAAGGGTCTGGGTCCTCAGCCACAAGCGAAGATAGCAAAGCCCAAGAGAGCTTCTGAAGACAAATGCCATCACTGCAGCAGAATCGGGCACTGGAAAAGGAACTCTCCTGACTACATCGCCCAGCTAAGGAGGGAGAGAGCATCAACATCAGGTACATTTATTTTTCCAGTTATTGATATATCTTTGGCTTGTGAAGCCGTTACATCCAACTAGATTTTAGATTATGCTTGTCCCATTCACATTTGCAATTCGTTGCAGGTGCTGAAGGAAAGTAGAAGACTGATGAAGCCTAGGGAGATGCAGTTGCGATTCGGGAGTGGAGACTCACTGGATGCAGTTGCAGTGGGAGTATGCGAAATCTCATTGCTGAATGAGACACTTTTGTTAAATGAATGCCATTTTATATCAGGATGTGTAGCTATTATTATATCACTTTTTGTATTGGATACAGAATGCCTTTGTATTAATATTAAGAACTGTTCTTTGTATTTATATGATAAAAATCATATTCAGATCCTTTGTTTTCCAAACCAGCATGGTCATTATACAATGCAAACTTCAAAAGATATTTTAAGTACTTGAATTAATAAACGTAGTTTACCTGAAGTTAATAATACTGAACTTTGGCATATGCGGCTAGGTCACATTGGCGTTAAACGCCTTACCCAATTAGTTAGAAATAGTTTGATACCAGATCTTACCATTGAACCCTATCCAACTTGTGAATCCTGTATTCAGGGTAAGATGACCAAAGCCCAATTTTCTGGTGTTGGACACCGGGCCACTAACTTACTGGAACTCATTCATTCTGATGTATGTGTTCCACTAAGTCAAACTACTCACAGTGGTTATTCGTACTTCGTTACTTTTACCGATGATCTGTCACGGTACGGTTATGTGTATTTGATGCGACATAAATCAGAAACCTTTGAAAAGTTCAAAGAGTTCCGAAATGAAGTAGAAAAACAAACTGGTCAATAGATTAAATGTCTTTGATCTGATCGAGGCGGCGAATATATGAGTGGTGGTAGAAAAACAAACTGGTCAATATATTAAATGCCTTCAATCTGATCAAGGCGGCGAATATATGAGTGGTGAGTTCATGGATTATATGAAGGAGAATGAGATTCTCGCTCAATATAATCCTCAAGGTACTCCACAGCACAATGAAGTATTTGAGAGGAGAAATCAGACTTTATTGGATATGGTCTGATCAATGTTGAGTTTCACAGATTTGCCCTATTTTTTATGGGGCTACTCTCTTTTAACAGCTGCACATCTTTTGAATAAGATTCCTTCAAAAGTTGTTCCTACGACTCCGTATCAGATATGGTTCGGTAGGAAACCAAATCTTAATTACATTGAGGTTTGGGGTTGTCCTGCCTATGTCAGTGTAACTCAACAAGATAAGCTTTCGCCTCGAGGGTAAAAGTTTAGGTTTGTAGGATATCCTTCAAATACGAGGGGATATCTGTTCTAGGATACCGAGCATCGAAATGTGTTCGTAGCTCGCTTCATAAAATTTCTAGAAGTAGAATATTTGTCAGAAGGTGGTAATCATAGACAGGTTGAACTTGATGAAGTCCAACCTGAAAACAACGAACCAACGGAGGAACCTGAAGTTCAGGTAGATGAAGGACCTTCAACACACACACTCCGTAGGTCAGAAAGGGTACTAGACCTCCTGAACGCTTGTATTTGATATAAAAAAGAGTCTGTATGTTCTCTTATTTGAAGAGACAGATCCTTTCACCTATAGAGAATCGATGTTAGACATCGGCTCCGGGAAATGGCAAAATGCCATGAAATTCGAGATAGACTCAATGCATGAGAATCAAGTTTGGGACTTGGTTCCACTTCCCGAAGGAATTGTTCCTATCGGTTGTAAATGGGTTTACAAAAGGAAGCGCGGGCCTGATGGTAAGGTTGAAACTTACAAGGCCCGACTGGTAGCAAAAGGTTACAAGCAGCGATCTGACGTCGACTACGATGAAATTTTTTCACGAGTAGCAATGCTTAAGTCTATTCGGATTTTGCTTTCTATAGTTGCGTATCATGACTACGAGATTTGGCAAATGGATGTCAAAACGGCTTTTCTAAATGGATTTCTTGATGAAGAAATCTATATGGAACAACCAGAAGGTTTTGCGTCCAGCGAAAGCTCGGGCATGGTATGTAAGCTTAAGAAGTCCATTTATGAACTTAAACAAGTTCACGAAGTTGGAATCTTCGATTCGATGAGATTATTAGATCGTCTGGTTTTCTCAAGAATTTTGAAGAATCCTGTGTGTATCAGAAGGCCAGTGGGAGTATGGTCGTATTTTTAGTCCTATATGTTGATGGCATCCTAATCATTGGGAATGATTTAGGTATGTTACAAAGCGTCAAAGCGTACCTCCGTAAGAATTTATCCATGAAGGACCTAGGAGAAACTTCCTATATTTTAGGGATAAAACTCTATAGAGATAGACAAAGGAGGCTGATTAGGTTATCTCAATCAACGTACATAGATAAAATCTTGGAACAGTATAATTTTGGTATCTGTAAGACAACAAACATACTGTTCAGATATGGGATTCATCTTTCAAAGAAGATGAGTCCACAGACAGAAGATAAGAAGGTTAGAATGTCTAACCAACCTTATGCTTCGTGTTTGGGCAGCATAATGTATGCCATGTTATGTACAAGGCCTGATATCAGTTTCGCTGTTAGCGTAACTAGTAGATATCACTCCAATCCAGGTAATGACCATTGGATGATCATTAAACATATCCTCAAGTATCTTAAAGGTACTAAGGATAAGTTAATAATTTATGGAGGAAACGAACTGCAAGTTAACGGGTATACAGATTCCGATTTCCAATCGGATCCCGATGATAGAAAGTCTACATCTGGATTCGTATTTACCCTTAACGGAGGTGCAGTTTGTTGGAAGAGTTCCAAACAGGGATCAACAGTAGCTTCCACCACTGAAGCGGAATATATTGCAGCTTTTGAAGCTGCAAAGGAGGCTGTGTGGATAAAGAACTTTATCACAGAATTGAGAGTTTTCCCAAGTATCGAGAATGTGATTCCGTTATACTGTGACTGGAGCCATTGCGCAAGAAAGGAACCGATGGCGCATCAAAATTCGAAGCATGTGGAACGAAAGTACCACATCACTCGAGAGATTGTGTCGCGAGGAGATATTGTAGTGTGCAAGGTACCGAGTGAAGATAATGTAGTAGACCCGCTGACAAAGGCCATACCTCCGAAGTTGTTTGATAAACACGTGGAGTTGATGGGTATTAGATACAATCGTTATTGGCACTAGAGGAAGTATGAGTTTTTGTTGGGGTTGGTGCTCAGAGCGCCAATTCCCGGTTGTATTTCTTTATGAACACCACTGTAAAATATTATATTATGAATAATATATGCAGTTTCTATAATATAATGAATCTTTTAATATGGTAAAGACGTAATGACCTTAGAATGACTAGTCATGGTACTGTTGCAAAGGTGTCGCAACTGATATTGAGATGTGTCATGACGTGGTCATTCTCAGACAGTTCCTTGTCAAGGTTTACACTACTTGGTCAGTATAGTAAATCTGTTGAGACTGGTACATGTCGTATATAGGAATAAATGATTCCAATGGTTTCTCAATGAACCATTAGTCTTGGAGATTAGTATAGACGTGTAGGTATTTATAGCGGATAAACATTGAACGACTCACCGAAGATTCTTAATGGATGGTTCACCAATGTCTATAAGAATCTTCACGGGTTGAGTAGCACTTGTGATTCTCAGACTTGAGATACCATTGTGGGCACATGAGACATCTTCTACACTTAGATGGCAGTCACGTCACCGATCTATTTAGATCAGATCTCCGCCTGTTCGTTGGGTGTAGATAGATCCTCAGGGTGTCCTATGTATATAAAACAATGGGCCCATGGTACAGTTTAGAAGTTAGTTCTAAAATTCTTTTTCGAGATTGCTAATAGAATAGTCGACTGGATAATCCCTATAGAGATTTGACGTTTACATCTATATCTCTGGGATTTATCCGGATACCTGTGACGGAGGAATTATACATTTGCCATGACCTCGACCTATATGATTCAGCGAGTTTATCTGTGATCATCATAATTTACGGGTGGAAAAATTATGGATGCGAAATTAGATTTCATGACGGATATGTCTGAATCTAGAGAGTTACACTAATGAAATATACTCGTAGAGCACTAGGGCAACAATTATAAATAATATTGATTATTATAAAGTCGTTTAAAGGTTAAACGCAAAATACATGTGTAGGGACCCGATAGTCATTTTCTTAATTTTTGTGTATTTGTAATTAATACTTGATTAATTCAAATACACATTAATTAATTATCAAATTGAGATATTTGACTAATATCATAAATGAATATATGTATTTAATATTTAATGTAAATATTATACATATATTTGTATTTAATTAATTAATTAATTATTTATTTATTTATTTAATTGTTAAATGATTAAATTAATTAAAGTTGTGATATTTGTTTTATGGCTAAGTTGTAATTTTCGACTTGTTTGAATTTATCATTAAAGTGTAATGATCATTTAATCAAGTTGCAAGTTAAAATTCAAATGAAATTAAAACAAATTTCTTGTTAATTTCCTTAGGCAATTTTCGGCCAAGGCAATTTTGTAGCTAGTATAAATTGTTTGTTTTTCATTTGGTGAGATAACCTAATACACTCTATCAAACTCCATTAAAACAAAAGCTTAGAAGGTAGAGAGAAAAGAAAAGGAAAATCAAAGAAAAGCTTGGAATTTAGTAAGTATTTCCAACCTTCCATTAGAGAGTAAATTGTTCCTCTTGTTGTGGGCTTCACTTGGTGATGTTCTTAAGTTTTTTTTATTCTTTATTCTTTGTGATTTTGATGGATGAAAGTTTGATGAAGGTGTCATGCATGTATGAAGTTGATAGAATGTTACTAATGATATAGTAAGCATTCTTTTAATGGTTTTAGAAACTTGTTGCTAATCTAGAGTTGTTGACCCGCTCTTAAATGACCTAGATTTGATCTATAGTTATTTCATTGTGTTGAGACTTGAATTGGATGGAAGAAACATGATTGAAGTATTGGATTCAACAAATTTGGTCTAATTTGTCCAATTTGTAGAAATTGAAAAATTAGGGTTTAAGACCACTTCCAAATTTATGGTTTTTCATTTATATGGTGTATTTGGATGTGTATATGATGCATGTAAAATATTGGGTTGATTGGATTTTTCCTTGATGTGTTTTGAACCTTGAAAGTGCAAAATGCACAAACTCCCCCCAAATGGAGGCTCACGGCCAAGAAGAAAAAATTGGGAGTTTTGTTGCTCTTGATGTTTTGACATTTAGGATATGTTAAATTCTACTTAGAAATGATTTAGAATCATCCAAAATTGATTGGAATAATTTCGGACTAAAATGAACAAAATGTAAAGTTTTGGGGTAATTTGGTAATTACATAAAAATTTGATTTCTATTGTAATATTTCATAATTTGAATATTGGAAAATTAAATAAATAAGTTTAATTAATTTATCCGAGAAAAAGTATTGAAATCGAAAATTTGATTTTCCACTGTTTCCGCTGCATTATCGGATTCATCCCCTAAAAACCCTTACACGTGTAACAGTCATTTCATGTCAAATTTCGTGGCTTTCGCAATAGGCATCGAACTATCTGGATGTGTATTCGCCTTCATTATCTATACGGAGGAACTTCAGTTTCTTCCATGTTTCAAGCCTTACCATGTCATGGAATAGTTTGAAATATTCTAGGACCTGATAATTTATTTTCAGAAATACACCCACACTTTTCGAAAAGCATCGTCAATGAAAGTTAGAAATTTTTTTATTACCACCTTGTGAATTAACCTCCATTGGACTACAAACATCAGAGTGCACTAGATTGAACAACTATGATCTTCTCGTGGAAGAGAAGTTAAAGGAGACTCGATGTTGCTTACCAAATATAAGTGATTACAAGGATTTAGAGCAGCATTCTTTGAGACAGTGATTAGGCCATTTTTTTCAAGGTGGACAATCATTTCTCACTCATGTGACCGAATCTGGTGCCACAGATTTTAAGAAGCCTCATGTCCAGCTACATTAAGGCTCTATACACATACCTACACATGAGTCTTGTATAAAGTGCCATAAATATGTCATCAGACGATGACCATGACACTTTTGATCATTTTCCATGTGTTATTACTAAAGTGGCTAGCATAGCCCTGTTTTTCAAGAGCTATCCCCGAAAGTAGACTTAGCCGAAGTTCTAGAATATGTCTCACCTCCTTCAGGGTTATTGTATACCTTACATTTTTCTGCATCTAAATATCATCAATTCCCACTATATGAGAGGAACTGATAGTTGCCATCTTCACTACTCTAAAATCTCATGTTTTATATATTGTGAAGAAATCTATGTGATGGGTGACATGATAGGATGCTGCAATATCTACCACCTTCTCAACATCTTAAGTTACGGTATGAAGACATGTTTCTTCCTGGATGAAGAAAATAGCTACATCTCCTGAGGCAACTACTAGTGTCTATACATCATTGTTCTTCAGCTCGGAATTGCCTTGACCTTGCTCTCATTGCAGCTTTCAAAAATTCTTCTTTAAATAGTCTTCTATGCCATAATGGTAACACTTATAGATAGGCTTTCTTTCATCTGTGGATTTGCCTATACTTTTACTTCTACTTCTACCTCTCCCTCTACCTCGATTTTTATCTTGTTGTCTTCCTCGATTCTTCGTGATAAAGGCTCGTGTCTGATCTGTGCCCACGTCTTTTCTTCCACCCTCTTCATTTGACAATGAATCTTTTACCATAGGCATGTTAAGTTTGCCTTTGAAAGTCGAATTGCTGAGAGTAACCACCAATATTTCTCAATTATCAGGAATAGAACTAAGTAGTAAGAAGGCTTGGAATTCATCTCTCAGTTGCATGTCTACTGCAGATAACTTGTTCACCAGATTTTGGAAATCATTGGTGTGTAATATAACTGAAGTTCCACTTTGTAGCTTCAGGTTCATCAAACGCCTCATTATTAAGGTTTTATTTTGAGTTGTCTTGGCCTGGAACATGTCTTCCAATTTTATCCATATTTCGTAAGCATTTGTATCATGTGCTACATAGTGAAAAATATTATGACCGATCCACTGCCTAATCTGGCACATAGTTATGTTATTGAGTTTATTAAAGTCCTACTTTTTAACAGATTCTGGTCTCACTTCATTCACCTCTATAATATCGAACATATATTTGCAGTGTAAATAATCTATCATCCGAGGCCTCTAGAGGGAGTAATTGGTTGCTGTCAGCATGATCATCGCACTAGAAGATGAATCTTCCATTTCTATTTTAAGTTTAAATTTTAAAATAAAAATATGACAAAATTGAGGCTGATTTTCATAAATTGGTGGTCACCGTTGCGTCTGGAACGGTCAAAGATGGTGGATTTGACATTTAATGGGTCCAAATTCGACTCAGCGGTCGAATTATAAATTTCTAAAATGTCTGGGGCTAAAATATAAATTTCAAAGAATTTAGGGGGTTTAATGAATTTTACCAGGTATGCTGACGTGTCAGGTGACATGGCTGCTGATGGGATCGAATTGATGACATGGCACATGATGTGGTTGACATGTGGCGGATGATGTGGCTGTTGACGGTACCTCTGTGCTGACATGTCAGTTGACATGGCGCTGACTCGATGATGATGTGGCTGATGACTCGTCGTTGTCGTGGTGTTGAGGTGTGCTGACATGGCTGACACATCAGCGTCTTCAACCTCTGGCCGCACGTGAAGCGCATGATGCGACTGGGGGCGAGTGGGTAGTTGCTGCTAGGCACGTGTGACGTCCTACGGTCTCCGTTTGATCGCCAGAAAATACCACTGTGCTCGTACAAGCTGATGGTATGCTCAAAAGTGATTTTTGATAATTTTTTCGAAACTTAAAATTTTCAAATCGAGTTCCGTTATTCGATTTTACGATCCCAATGTATAACCAAAGCTACTGATTCCACTTATTGTGATTCTCTGATCACTGAATAGTGTTTATGAGGAAAAATCGATTCTATTACTACAAGAATAAAATTTACAAGTGTTTAAAATTTACAAAAATCTCACTCTCTCTACACTCTCAAAGCTTTCTTCACTTGAAGCTTTAATATTTGGGATGCCTAAAGCTCCCAAATGAGCTCTATATTTATAGCAAAACTTATACTAAATAATTTAACATATGAATATTGTCCATCGAAAGTAATCTTGGAAGTTTGCTCCGTTGTCAAAAGTTGTTGCACCATTTTCAAGCTCCCATCTAAAGTGTCATGGAAGCTTTCAAATGATGAGTGGCAATAGCATGCATCTGAATCCTTCATTAGTTGTGTATTTCGTGTTTAAAAAATACTAATTATCGTCTCAATCAACTCGGGAAAGGAAGAGATAAGAAGACATAGCACATAAGGAGAATATGAACTAATTATCTTCATGCATAATGATACTATATTATCAATTATAAAATATTGGCACCATTACAAAATCTGGGTCGTTGAATTTTGATCTAACGACTCATATTTGAAGAGAGAAAAAAATTTCTCTCTCCAATTGTTTTTTTTTTTTAAAAAATTCGAAATATAGACCGTTTGATCAAAATCCAACGATCCAAATGAAATGGAGGGGCTCCATAACATTTTGTTTTAAGCCCTTCCGGTCCTGAAAAATCCTCATACTCTTCTATTGAGTTTTACGAGGCCACTAGCTTCTCACCTTAAACATTTATTTATTTTTCTAGTTAGAGAATAACGCTTGGGGCAAAATATCTACTGCATTTCTATACTAGAGAAGTCATTTTTAGATAACAAATCATGATCTAAAAAGTGATTGCCCCAACCCTTAGTCGATTCACCAAGAAAAAATAGAGAGATGGATTAGATCCTCGATAAATCTTTATTTTGAATTAGACTTGAAAGTTCGTATTTATCATAGGTTCTGACCCTATGCGGAATTACACACAATAATCAAGACAAGTTCTAATTACTGTTACTATGGAATTTCAACAAGCAACCACAATATCCAACAAATAAACTACAAAGCAGAATATTAAAAGAAATCAAAATATTACTGCAGAAATTAAATAAACATCACACAAAATCAACACAATAATTTTGGTGACGAAGTGGAAAACTCGTACGAGTAAAAAACCACTCTGGGTATCTCAGATACCAGCCCAATCCACTATATAGAGAAAAACTTATAGCGATAGTAAAGACCTATGGTGGCAACTCCACCGACTCAAGTACCTCTAGACTGCAAGAACTCGAAGAACTTCTCAAGCCCGCACACCACGGTTTTCTTCAGAACCTTTGAAGTCTCTGAGTGAATCAACTCTGCAAGAACACCGGAACTCCGACTACCAATCTTCATCCTTGAGAACTATGAAGGATTAAGAATTTTGGGTTAGGTTGTGTTGAAGGTTTATCAAAGAATGCTTCTCACCATTAACAAAGAAGATAAGAAGATGAAAGAAGTCTTCAGGGTAGAATCAAAGAGGGTTGAAGGCTTTGAGAGATTTTGGCTCAAGGAATTTGTGTTTCAACCCTTGAAGGAGGTGGTTACATGTTCTATTTATAGGTAGGGCAAAGATCTAGGGTTTTTCAAAGGCAAAAGGCTAAAAAAACACGTTCAGATCGCAGTCGCATTCGAACGTTTACTCGAACGCACCATGAACGTGTGCCTACTGGAAAAACTCGTTCAAACGCTACTTGAACGCACCATGAATGCGTGCTTTCTGGAATGTATCGTTAAAATGCTTCCTCGAATAAACCTCGAACGTTTGCTGTCTGGAATGTTTCCTTCGAACCCAACAACGAACGTGTCATAAACGACACACGTTAGAACACTGCAACGAACGCATCACTAATGAAATTGCTCCAGCTTTGCAAAAATGAGTCCAATTGCTTCAAGTTCTTCAAGACTTATTACAACTCAATTGAACTTGTTTTGTCACGGACATTGGCAATAAAAATAGAACTAACAATCTGTTGGCTTTCTACTATAGTCCCAAGATCGATTTAAGCATTTAAACATGTGAATACAACAAAGAAGTATGGCGGAATCATACTTACATTGATCGGCTTTTGCGATGCGAGGAACAACAAAAATTCTCCAAGCTTTTCCTCCAATGTGCTCACAGCTTTGACCTCATTTTTGTGCTCCATGATTTCTCCAAGCTCCAAGCTTTAAGTGTGCATTCCATGCCCATGGGTGGGTTTCCCTATCACCTTTGGATGACTCCTAAAGTGTGCTAGCACTTGTGAAAATTTACAACAAATCCTCACTTTGCCTTCTTCCAACTCTCGGCTTTGAGAAGCAATTTTTGAGAGAATTTGGCCCTTGGCCGAATTGGAGAAAATAAGAGAAAGAGAAGAAATGTCAATTGTGTTGGTTGTAATTGATTTCAAAAACAATTAAATGATATACCAAATTCAAAAAATGGTACATGCCATTTAAGCCTTCCAACCACCACCATCAATTAAAAGTGACTAGACATCACATCACTCAAAGTGACAAGACATCTATCAATTGAATGACTAATGATGTGACGCTTGATGTGACTTGTGGGCCGCACTTGAATTCGAAATGCGAGTGGGCCCGCAAACACTCATGGGCTCAGGTTCGCTAATTCCGAATTAACGAATTTTCCGTTGCGACGTAATTAAATCAAATTTAATTAAATAATTATGCCTAGCAAAATTACTATTCACGTCGCTAACGAATTAATTCTAAATTAACTCGTTCGCCAGAATTAAAATCTAATTTTAATTCCGCGTCGAAATCTAATTTCGTATAATATATCGAATATATTATTTATCGATGAATTCCAAATTAATCGTTCTCTCTCTTTAAATAATATTTTATCCCAGATAAAATATCGTCGTTATTAATCCTAGATTAATTTTCTCTCTCATCAATTAATCCCAGATTAATAATGTGCGAGTCATACATCATCAGTGAATCTTCGGGAAGCGACCCATGAGATCCCCGGATATGTTGGCAGTAAATCCGGTCGTCGGACTATCCGAACACGTACGTACCTAGTACTACGTTTTTACCGATTTACAAGACATGGTTGGCTTCTAGCAAAGCACCGTGCCTACCCAATTCTCCAAAAATATTCTTAAAGGAATATGTAATCTTTATCAGGCGTAGTATACGTAGTATTGCGTATTTCGATCCAGCATCGGATGTCACGTGCTAGGCCTGTGGCTTGAATTGTGTCTGCCCCGTACGAAGCACATATCGGATCTCTGGTAACTAGTCTCTATAATCGAATAAACATGACATAGTCATAATATCCCGATAGCTGCAGCATAAAAGAGCACCAGTTCTGTATCCTACGTGATCATCATCTCCACTATGACTGGAGTAATACTTCCATATTGACATCACACCCAATATACTACGATTCTCAATTACCCAAAAGATGCGTACACAGAACATGTTAAAGCCCTGGACGACCAAAACCAAAGTATATTGATTGTCGTAAGTACTAGCGGTGCAAGTCTCAGGTTAAGACCAAATACACCTACCCTGATTCGGACTTCCATAGACACATATTCATACTACCAATGGAATTCCGAGGGGTCTATCCAGAGCGAAGCTATTTCCGTACCGTCGGTAAACACAACCTCCTATTACACTTGCATGAGTATCCAATACCCAAATATATGAGAACTATGTCGTTATGCTCCCACAACGCGCACAAGTGTAATACTAGTATATTCCTCATTATCGATGTCCAATCTCGATAATACTACGACTAGGGATATTTAATGATTAAACCTTCGCGGATTGATACTGTCTCATATCATCGCAATCCGGAACTAATCATAAGGACCTTTTATCATTTATATATCTTGGTAATCTAATTACAAATGATAAAAGAGCAATTTCCTTTGTCATATAGTTAATTTGTACAACAACACCATGATCTGTACAAATAGTGATGTTATGGGTCATAATTGTCCAACAATCTCCCACTTGGCCTATAGCCAATCACTCAAGTGTCCCACACCTGAACTATGTACGGTTCGCTCAAACTTCTGCTGAGAAAATACTTTCGTCAGCGGATTTGCAGTGTTATCATCTGATGCGATTTATTCGATCATCAAATCGCCATGATGTATGATCCGAACGAATCAGATGAATATCTGAAGTATATATCTGGATCGTTGATGAGACCTATTAATTCTTTAGCCTGTGCTGTAGCTTAGCTCAGCTGCTAACAGAACTACTCCTAATCTGATTAGGATTATTATCAATCCAAAAGGCTTCTATTGCTGCCTCAGCTGCAGCAATATTCCACTTTTGTTGTTTATTTGGCAACAGTATCTTGCTTGGAAGATTTCCAGCACATTGTTCCGTTATTCAAACTATATAGTACCGCTATTACGACTTATAGTCGTTATTATCGGTTAGGAAACTTGCAACAGTGAACCCAGTCACTTCAAGTTCTCATTCTCCATAGCTTAAGAAAGCATCCTTAGTTCATCTAAGATACTTAAGAATGTTCTTAACATCAATCCAGTGACTATCACTTGGATTGGCCTTATTGTGACTCCATATGCTCAAAGCATATGAGACACCAGGTCGCGTACATATATTTCAACGTACGAGTTCTCGGAGAGTGCCAACAACTTTTAGATCTATCCCAGTAGATCCTTATTCCTAGAATAAAGGTTGTCTCTCCTAAGAATTCTAGGGAGAATTTTCATGAAAGCCAAGCTTTCACCGATCGTATTATGGGAATGTCATTTCCAAGAAATGATATATCATTATTTATGACAGTCACTTTCAGTGCACTCTCACTAACCTTCTTATATACACAAGAATCATTTTCGTTTTGAATTAAATCATATACCATTATGATTACATCAAAACGATAATTCCAAGAACGCAATGCTTGCTTCAATCCATAAATGGATCGAATTAACTTGCAAACCTTGTTTGCTCGTTTTGGTACGTCAAAACCGTCAGGATGTTGTAAACATCCTCTAAAAGGTTTCCATTTAAGGAAATCGATTTTGACGTTCAGCTGCCATATTTCATAAATGAAACATGCAGCATTGACAAGCATTATCCAAATGGATTTAACCATGGCAACGAGTAAAAGGTTTCGTCGTAATCGACACAATGTTGATAACGATACCTTTTCGCTACAAGCCCAGCTTAGTACGTTGGTATGTTGCCTTCCATGTATGTCTTCCTTGAAGACTTATATAGTACCAATAGGCACAATGCCTTCCGGTACAATAACCAATGTCTAAACTTGGTTGGTATACATGGAATCCATTTCGGACTTCATGGCACTTTGCCATAATAGGGAGTCGATACCTTGTATCACTTCCTCATACGTAGTCAGTTCGTATTCCTCAATAAGATTGACATCTTTACGAGGTGAGATCAGAAACCCATACCTCATAGGTTGTTTTCCGACTCTCTCCGACTTGCGCGGTTCTTGTGTATTCGAAGATTATTGGTACAATTTCATCCTTGATGAATTGTTTGTGTTCCATTAGGACTCCGTGCCAGGAACAGTATTACTCCGATTTTCATCGAGTTTTACTTTCCTCTCACTTACCACTGCATATAGGTGTTCCTCTTAAAAAACCGCATGGCGAGCAACAATTACATTGTTCTCATGTGAGTTGTATAAGTACTATACTTTGGTTACCTTAGGATAACCCACAACTTAGGCACTTATCCGATTTGGGTTTTAGTTTGGTATCATCCAACATATGCCCAGCATTCCCAAATCTTCAGGAATGAGAAAACCCGGTTTCTTTCTTGTTCATATCTAATATAAAGTCTGTCTAACAGATTTTTATGGAACCTTATTCAAAATAAGTATCGCACTATTTAATGCGTATCACTAGAAGGAAAATGGTAGCTCAGAGCGACTCATGATTAACCTTACTATGTCCAACAAGGTTCAGTTTCTCTGTTCGGACACACCGCTCAATTGAGGTGTACCGGGAGAAGTCCTCATTGAAAGAATACTATACTCTTTCAAGTATTTGAGAAACTTATTGCTTAAGTATTTTCCATCATGGTCTAATCATGATGTTTTAATACTTTAGCCGATCTGTCTGTCAACTTCGTGTCGAAACTCTTTGAATTATCAAAAGTTTCCGATTCGTGTTTCAATAGAAACACATAACCATAACGCGATGCCACATCCGTAAAGGTTACGAAGTGTTCATATCCACATTTAGCCTAGCTAGATATGGGCCCACTTACGTCACTATGAACGAGGGCTAACAGATCGGTGGCACTTACACTTTTACCAATTAAAATGTATTTTAGGCACTTTGCCTAATAAACTAGATTCGTAGACATCTTTTGAATAGGATCAAATCCGTCCTAGTATCCATTTCTTCAAAAGTGTGGATATACGAGTCTTGTTTATTGTGTCCCAGACAACAATGCCACAAATAAGTCTCAACTGATTAAATCAATTTGAGCTATTTGTTTATCCTGTTATACGTTTGAGATTTATTTATATTCAAAATATAAATACTGTTATTTACATCTAATGTGTTTATCTCAATATCATCTTTATAAAATAAAACACTTTAGTGTTATAGAATATAAAGGTATACCCGCAACGGGTAAACTCTGATATATAGATAATGTTTCTAGTCAAACTAGTTACATTGTAACAATTTCCTAATTTAGGTACACACCCGAAGGGTAGTTCCTAAACTTAGGTATCTACGATTAAAACAGCGACTTTCGTCCGTTCTCGATTCGTAGGTAAATCTCAACTGAAGTCAGTCTCCTGCTAATCAGCAGATTCTGTACATCAGTACATATTTATGTACCACATTTAGTATCTAAAATCTAATTTTAATACTAGTAGTGAAATTTTTTATGACAAACATATTTGAAGTCGGAGCCTTGCCCGTCTTCACTTCCTTCATGTCTGCCTTGTCCATACGGCAGTCACGCTTCAGTGACCCCGTTTGCCACAGTTTAGGCAGACATCTTGGGATATGTCCTTTGTCTTCCCAGAAGATATAAATGACTTTGCCTTTGCCCATTTTCCCACCCCCAGAAGCCTTTAGCCAAGCCTTGGCCTTATGGGATGTCGAAGTAAGATGCGCATTGCGCTTCTTGCCCTATTGCAAACTCTGGTTTGTCTCCTTGAGTATAGCCATTAACTCTCCAAGAGTTTTCTATTGCAATTTGTACTTCTAAGATCTAAGGATAGATCTATGAAGATCCTTCAATTTCAATATCATACTATAAGGATCTAATCCTTAGTTCTCACTAAGAAATTAAGGAGTCTTTGCGGCAAGCATAATGGATTAAGCACTAAAGTTATCATCACATGAATATCCCAAATATCATATTCTATTATTTACTCAACTTCGGGCTTAGGCTCGAGACGTCACTCTATCAAATAAAGTAACTTTTCGGTCTCCAGGACTATCCTGAGATTTTATTCATAATCTGAAAATTAAAGCCGTTTAAAAAACATTTTCTCCCAGGACTATGTTCTAAACGCTAATATTTCATTCATCTTGATTCCAATAGTCTAACTATCAAATCAACGATTTTAGGTACTATTTATTATAATGATTACTATAGTCTAACTATATAATCAACTATAATTTAATTGGTTTAAATTCAAATATATTGATTACTATAATCCAATTATATAATCAACTATAATTGAAGTAGTTTGAATACAGTCCAACTGTTTAATTAAAACAACGATTAAATATTAGTCCAACTAATATATTAATTTGATGACGAAAAATTTGAAATGAGCGCGTATTGGCAAGTAACTAAACGAATATTGCAAATTTAATACTTGCCTCCCACTATTTTTTGGCGAGCCTCTAACCCTATGTGGAGTACTCGGGAAACCTTGTTTCCTAGTGGGCTAGGATCCCATTAAATAACACATAATCTTGACTTTGGCCAACAAATTGTATGATACTTAATAGGTAGATCTCTAAGATCAATTGGATCTCATCCAATTCCTAGATCCAGTAGGTGGACATCCAAGTCCGAAACATATATCTTATATATGCCAATATATCCAATATATTCCCTAACTTTTTTCCTCTGAATCAATTAAGCTTTGGCTTTGGCACAACAAACTTAATGATTCCAGTTAAACGTGACCCATTGACCTTTGAAAGCTTCGTAATCGATGTCGATGGACAAGAAGTGATCTTGACTTTGGCCAACAAATCACAACTTGGACAAGACATGCGATATGGAACAAATCCTTCATGATTCAAACATATCCGCGATGGACAAAGGTCTTGACTTTGGCCAACAAACCAGTGCCAATCTTGGATCTTGAGTAAGAATCACTCAATGGAAGGAAAAACGCTTAATATATGTTGAGGGTTTTTTTCGGTAATTGGCAACCAATTAATTATCTTTGTTAAGGTCTCATCATCATACACCCTTAAATATGAATTCTAAAAACATAATAAGGCGCGTATAAATAAAATAATAATGATATGCGGATGGATACTTAACACATTTTGTTCCTAGAACAAATCTCTCCATTTCCTCTCTCCCGCTAGCACAATTTACTTCTACCCAATTACATAACACTTCTAAAGAAACCTCATTTACATTGAGGGGAATAGGTGAGAAGAGAAATACAAAGAGTCAAGAGGTAATAGGCTGGACACGCAGGTCCAATTAATAAATTCTAAATTTTATTACAACAATTTCCAAAATTGCCCTCACTCATCTAATATCCATCCGATATACATTATTCATACATCGCATCCATGTATTCACACAAAACATGTTATCAATCAATCTAATCGAATTAATTAATCTGAAATTAATGACCATCCAATGTTCAAACAACGATTTGATTTTGCGCGAGTCCGACTCGTTTTAAGAATAAGTACTTAAAGTACGAATTCTTGAATTATATTAAACTACAATATTAAATCCAATTTAATTTGTATTTAATACTAATTTTTTATTTAATTCTAAATTAAATAAATACACTTTTTAATATGCCTTTACGACTTAGATTCCAAATCTAATCGTTACGAGTCTCAAAGCCCATTTAACATCCAATGTCAATTTAATTAAAGTCCAATGAGCTTTCAATTAATTTCTAAAGGCTTGGACTTTGGTCAACATGGGTCAAACCCAAATACCAAAGCCCATTTTAAGGAATCACCCTTATTTGCCAAGAAACCAATTTAGGCCCATTAGGCCCAATTAAAATTAAAGGTCCATCTAATTATATTTGGACTTTATGGATATGATTTTGGGCCCAATTGGATCCAACCATTTAGCCTAAACCAAACTTTGCCTAACCAAGCCCATTAAGCCCAAATACAATTTTTCAAGCCCAATTTCAAAATAAGCCCAATTAATTTAAATAACAAAATTCCAAATTTCACAATTAAATTAATCAAAGTGTATAGCCATGATTAATTAACCAAATTACATTTCCAAATACCAATTTACTTAATTAATCATGCTAATTATCATCAACTCATGTCCAACACAATTGAATCAAAATCAATCATTTTCCATGCTTATTGATCACGGCAATTTGGGGTTTTTGTCCGATTTCGAATTCAATCCAATTAAATCCTAAATCAACATTTCCCAATTCTTTCAAACTCATCCAATGATTCATAAAAATAAAAATCACCATGACATTTTAGGGCATCAAGTTTCGGCCAAGCCAACTAATTAGGGAAAATTTGATCCAATTCAATTTTCATCAAATTGACCATGCATAACACTATGTTATCATCATTCAAGCATATTCCAACAATCAATTTCATCAAAGCATGCTCAAATCAATTTTACCCAATTTTACCCTAATTCAAATTTCATGTTTAATCATGGCTCTAATACCAATTGTTGGGTTTCTACTATAGTCCCAAGATCGATTTAAGCATTTAAACATGTGAATACAACAAATAAGTATGACGAAATCATTCTTACATTGATCGGCTTTTGCGATGCGAGGAACAACAAAAATTCTTCAAGCTTTTCCTCCAAGGTGCTCACGGCTTTGACCTCCTTTTTGTGCTCCATGATTTCTCCAAGCTCCAAGCTTTAAGTGTGCATTTCATGCCCATGTGTGAGTTTCCCTATCACCTTTGGATGACTCCTAAAGTGTGCTAGCACTTGTGAAAATTTGCAACAAATCCTCACTTTGCCTTCTTCCACTCTCGGCTTTCGCTTTGAGAAGCAATTTTTGAGAGAATTTGGCCCTTGGCCGAATGGAGAAAAGAAGAAAGAGAGAAGAAATGGTCAAGTGTGTTGGTTGTAATTGATTTCAAAAACAATTAATGATATACCAAATTCAAAAAATTGTACATGGCATTTAGCCTTCCAACCACCACCATCAATCAAAAGTGACTAGACATCACATCACTGAAAGTGACAAGACATCTATCAATTGAATGACTAATGATGTGACGCTTGATGTGACTCGTGGGCCGCACTTGAATTCGAAATACGAGTGGGCCCGCAAACACTCCCGGGCTCGGGTTCGCTAATTCCGAATTAACGAATTTTCCGTTACGAAGTAATTAAATCAAATTTAATTAAATAATTATGCCTAGCAAAATTACTATTCACGTCGCTAACGAATTAATTCTAAATTAACTCGTTCGCCAGAATTAAAATCTAATTTTAATTCCGCGTCGAAATCTAATTTCGTATAATATATCGAATATATTTTATCGATGAATTCCAAATTAATCGTTCTCTCTCTTTAAATAATATTTTATCCCAGATAAAATATCTTCGTATTAATCCTAGATTAATTTTCTCTCTCATCAATTAATCCCAGATTAATAATGTGCGAGTCATACGTCATCGGTGAATCTTCGGGAAGCGACCCATGAGATCCTCGGATATGTTGGCAGTAAATCCGGTCGTCGGACTATCCGAACACGTACGTACCTAGTACTACGTTTTTACCGATTTACAAGACATGGTTGGCTTCTAGCAAAACATCGTGCCTACCCAATTCTCCATAAATATTTTTAAAGGAATATGTAATCTTATCAGACGTAGTATATGTAGTATTGCGTATTGCGATCCAGCATCGGATGTCACGTGCTAGGCCTGGGGCTGGAATTGTGTCTGCCCCGTACGAAGCACATATCGGATCTCTGTAACTAGTCTCTATAATCGGATAAACATGACCTAGTCATAATATCCCGATAACTGCAGCATAAAAGAGCACCAGTCCCGTATCCTACGTGATCATCATCTCCACTATGACTGGAGTGATACTTCCATCTTGACATCACACCCAATACACTACGATTCTCAATATACCCAGAAGAGGCGTACACAGAACCTGTTAAAGCCCTGGACGACCAAAATCAAAGTATATTGATTGTCGCAAGTACTAGCGGTGCAAGTCTCAGGTTAAGACCAAATACACCTACCCTGATTCGGACTTCCATAGACAGATAGTCATACTACCAATGGTATTCCGAGGGTCTATCCAGAGCGAAGCTGTTTCCGTACCATCGGTAAACACAACCTCCTATTACACTTGCATGAGTATCCAATACTCAAATATATGAGAAACTATGTCGTTATGCTCCCATAACGTGCACAAGTGTAATACTATTCTATTCCGCATTATCGATGTCCAATCTCGATAATACTAAGAACTAGGGATATTTAATGATTAAACCTTCTTGGATTGATACTGTCTCATATCATCTCAATCCGGAACTAATCATAAGGACCTTTTATCATTTATATATCTTGGTAATCTAATTACAAATGATAAAAGAGCAATTTCCTTTGTCACATAGTTAATTTGTACAACAACATCATGATCTGTACAAATAGTGAAGCTATGGGTCATAATTGTCCAACAAAATCTCCCCCTTTGGCATTCCGTGACAAAACACTACATAATCAAAGACACTACGGTAAAAGACCCAAAAAGAAAATAGCCAACTGCCACCCATCAAAATAATGAATTATTACATTAAGACTTGATCTAATACCTAATAGATTAATCTTGAAATCAATGCAACCTCGCAACAAACATGCTTACCTGAAACATCCACAAACAATAATATATTGTGAAAAACATTGGGATTATCAATAACAGATAAAGCAGCGATAAAACTAATGTATGTATACATAGATAGTAGATATCCTACTCCCTCATAATCTTACTCCCCTTAAAACGGAGATATCAAATGGATATACTGGATATACTACGACTTCCATATACTACTCTCCCCTTTTTGTCACGAAATGACAAAGGAAGAATGTACCAAGATAAACAACACATGCAAGAGTATATGCAAACATGACTTACTCCTCCTCACTAAAAGGCCCACACATTTAGCCTAAAAATATAAAAGAAGTAAACACTCATAGATATGCAAAATAAATGGTATGCAATGACAAGGAGCACACACAAGCATACAATGAGGTAAATTTTTCTTAACAAAAACTGACTGAAACAACACTTTAAGCAAATACAATGATACACAGTCAATATTCAGCTGTTTATGATATGGGATAATATGCATCACTTTAGATTTTGCTAAAGCATATCAAGCACTTGCGTGAAAAAATAAGTGCACAACGAATCAAGGCTTAGGACCTTATTTTATGAGTGAGACACGACCAAAGAAATCCATCTATTAACAAACCAAGTCCACAAAAATAGATGTTCAAACCCAGCACCACTAGGACCTGAAATTTAGCAACATTGGTTGCATGCTATGTTATTTTCCCCATAAGAAGATGAGCTCATAATAAAAAATCTTTCGAGTGAAAGATTTTTGCCCTTATCTTTTCAATTTGGACCATATGCTCTTTTTCACTTGAGACTCATGTATTTTTTTTTTCTTCTTTGTACTTTTACAATGGGATAGCACAAGGTCATCTAGTCAAATGTCACATTATTCAGTGAGAAAAATATGGTAGAAATTAGATTGCCGTCCAAAAACACATACATGCGACCAAACTTTGACAATAATAAAAACGTGTATGTGAAGTGCAAGTACAAGATATACTAAAAGTTTTTATCACACACACTCATGCAAATAGAGCATCAAGAAAAATAAAAGCATATTATACATGCATAACCATATATCCTACAAACCAAGATCACATGCAACATGCTTTTACATGCTCTAACAAGCCACAAAATTTTTTTTAGTCTTTTTCAATTTATATTTTTTGATATTTTTCAGATTTTAACACACAAAAAAATGTAAAGACACAAAATAGCTTGTCAATACCCAATGATACATGGAGTTGTATCCCGAGTGCAGATCATACTAACATCTATTTGAAATCGACTATGAAATTTATGTCCGGGTTTCCATCATATATACCAAGGGACATACAACAAAAATAAAACATACATACCCATATGCAGTGAAACGAAAACAAACATGAAAAAAACATAAAACACACGCGCACGCACTTACAATGGGAAGACAAATGCAACTTCTAAGAAGAGTTACACGGAAGTGCACTCTCATCATGTCTATCAAGGCATTCAGAAGTAGTTGAGAATTCATCTTGCTTCCTCACCCAAACTTTCTTAGGAATCTATTCCACTTGAGAGTTCCTAGTCAATACAACAAGTTTCTCACTAAGGGATTGCGTCAGTTTTGTTAGCGCAGAAACTTGAGACACTAGATTTGTAGAGTCAAATCTAGATAACACACCTTTAGTCATTTTCTTGTGTTTGTGCAACAAAAAGCACTTAGGCCTAATATGTCCTGCTTTATCACAGTGATGGCACACATGCACAAACCTCAGATGAAAGCGAGGTTTACCCACAACACCTATAGATCGAGGATGAGACACAAGATGAGGAACAAAAAGAGGAATCACATGATAGCAATCAACATGTTTCTTACCTAAGTCATGTTTAGCAGAGAGAGACACAGCTCTAGATGATGACGCCTTATCACAGTTAGGCTCAAAACTAATACCTAACATACGGTCCACTTTTTTATTCCCACTAGAAAATACAGACAACTGGGTTCTAGCATCTTTAAGTTCAGATTTTAATATTTGGACCATATCAATTAGGCATTCATTCATCTCATTCAGGTCATCAATCATTAAAAGGTTTTGCTCAAATTTGGCTTGAGCTTCATTCTTTTCTAGCTCTACTCATTTCAGCCTCTTATTGACCTATATATTAGTCTTCTTAATAGTTAAACTCTCATTAAACAGTTCAGAATAAGATACATGAAGATTATCCTTATCTACAGACTCATTGTGAGAGGATTCTGAATCAACATCACTAACAATAACCTCTCTCTCACCAGACACACTAGCAGCAAAGGCCATAAAATTGCTTTTGTCTTTAGGAGACTCATCAGAAGTATAGTCACATTATAAATTACTAAGAGAGGCTTCCATAGCTTTCTTACCTTTAGCCTTAAGATATGTGGGACACACAGGTCGAAAATGCCCATAACCTTCACACATTGGATACCTCGGGGTTTGGTACCCTTATCCTCTCTAGACTCTCTCCTACCATGCCTACTCTCTCTAGGCCTATCCTCTCTATCCCTATCACTGATATGGCCACTCTTATTCAACTTAAGAAATTTCTTAAACTTCTTTGCAGACATGGCCAAATCACGATCCGTGAGAGTATCATCATCATCACTAGGCGGATCATGAACAACTTCCTATGCGATCTTCATCGCTATAGTTTTTGATTGTATATAACCCGGAAGCTTTCTCTCATAAACCAACAATTTTCCTACAGGTCTTCTAATTTAAGCTGATCGAGGTCATTGCTTTTCTCGATGACGGTGATCTTGGGTAGGAACTTATCAGACATGGATTTAAGGATTTTACAAACTATCATAATGGTAGAGATAGTCTCATCTAGGTTAAAGCTTGAGTTAACTATGTCGTTAATCTCAGTATAGAACTCATCAAAGGTCTCATCATCTTTCATTATGGCGACCTCAAACCTAGTAGCAAGATCATGAAGTCTATTATTTTTAACAGACAATGTGCCATCATTCACAGTCTGCAGGATGTCCCAAATATCTTTGGCTATCTCACACATTGAGATTCTCCTAAACTCAGCAGAACATGCAGGCACAACACCATGTATGACATTAACTGCCTTGTTGTTCCTATTGCTAGCATCAAATTCGTCATGGGTCCATGTCAATTTGTCTTCAGGGGAAGAGACCACATCAACTATAACTACGAGAGATTTCCACCCATATTTTACTGTCATCTAGACTCTCTCATCTAAGAACTTAAGGAATGCTCTCATGCGAACATTCCAATGTAAATATTATGTGGCATCGCAAAATGACAGACAATTTAAAGGTTGACTATGTTCCATAGCTACTGGGTCAAAGATCGAGTTCAGTCTTTGATACCAATTGAAAGTTCATATTTATCCTAGGTTTTGACCTTATGCGGAATTACACACAATAATCAAGACAAGTCCTAATTATTGTTACAATGAAATTTCAACAAACAACCACAATATCCAACAAATAAACTACAAAGCATAATATTAAAAGCAATCAAAATATTATTGCAGAAATTAAATAAACATCACACAAAATCAACACAATAATTTTGGTGACGAAGTGGAAAACTTGTGCGAGTAAAAAACCACTCCGGGTATCTCGGCTACCAGCCGAATCCGCTATATAGAGAAAAACTTACAGCGATGGTCAAGACCTATGGTGACAACTACACCGACTCAAGTACCTCTAGACTGCAAGAACTCGAAGAATTCCTTAAGCCCGCACACCACGATTTTTATTCAGAACCTCTGAAGTCTCTGAGTGAATCAACTTTGCAAGAACTCTGGAACTCCGACTACAAATCTTCCTCCTTGAGAACTGTGAAGGATTAGGAATTTTGGGTTAGGTTGTGTTGAAGGTTTATCAAAGAATACTTCTCACCATTAACAAAGAAGACAAGAAGATGAAAGAAGTCTTCAAGGTAGAATCAAAGATGGTTGAAAGCTTTGAGAGATTTTGGCTCAAGAAATTTGTGTTTCAACCTTTAGGGAAGGTGGCTACATGTTCTATTTATAGGTAGGGCAAAGATCTAGGGTTTTTCAGAGGCAAAAGGGTAAAAAACACGTTCAGATCGCAGCTGCGTTCGAACGTTTACTCGAACGCACCACGAACGCGTGCCTACTGGAAAGACTCGATTGAACGCCACTCGAACGCACCACGAACGCGTGCCTACTGGAAAGACTCGTTCGAACGCTACTCGAACGCACCACGAATGCGTGCCTACTGGAAAGACTCGTTCGAATGCTACTCGAACGCACCATGAACGCATTCTCTCTTGAATGTCTCGTTAGAACGCTTCCTTGAACGAACCTCAAACGTTTGCTCTCTGGAATATTTCGTTCGAACCCAACAACGAACGTGCCACAAACGCCACACGTTCGAACGCTGCAACAATCGCAGCACTAACGAAATTGCTCTAACTTTGCCAAAAATCAGTCCAATTGCTCCAAGTTCTTCAAAACCTATTACAACTCATTTGAACTTGTTTTGTCACGAACATTGCCAATAAAAATGGAACTAACAAGACTGGTTTTTAAAATTAGAGCTATCAACCACTCGACCATTTCTTCGAAAGATTATTTTATTTTATTTTTTACTTAATAGAACATAATTATATACAGTCTAATGGTTTTAAGTATTTTTTTATTGACCATTCGAGTGTGAAATATGAAAATATATGAGATAAAAAAAATTGATTTAGATTTTGTCCATCCTTCTACCTATTAAAGATAAATAAGACTACCAATCATATACAAAATAAATTTTATACGAAAATAGAGTCATTTCTTTCCACCCACATAAATAGACCTAGATGAACGGGAATTAAGAGATATCAGATATGAAAGAGTTTGAAATCATTGTATATTGATATTATCAAACATTATTATCATATGCAAGCAATATATTGATTAAAGGGAGTGAAATTGAAAGGGTTCCAAATAAATATCCATAGACCATTAAGTGAGATTGAATTGAAGGTGAAGACTGCTCGGGTTCATTTTTTATTTTGTTTTCCCTGAGAAAATATTTGTTGACGGGTGATTTTCGTCCCATGGCCAGTTTCGAGATAACCCTCCCGAGATAATTCTCCTTCAACCTTGAATTTATTTGGTTATGGGGGACCAAAAATAAACTTGGCAAAAGATAAAATAACCACAGAATCGACAAGAGGGTTTTACGTGGTTCGGCGGAGCGAATCCAACCTACGTCCACAGGCACAAAGTGGGGTGGTGCTTTTTATTACCAAACCGAGCTCGACCGACCTGTTTTCGCAAGCTTCCCAAGCTATTTTTGCCCTGACCTGAAATATCCGAACTATCAGCTTGTTCCAGGAGGTAAGATACATCAAACCGAGCCACCGGTCCTAAGTGTTCGGCATTGGTTCTGATGTTGTCGGCTCATGAAATTCGTGCCATATCCGAGGAAGGGGTGCTCGGATTCTTGTACTGTCTGAGAACTAGCCTATACGTCTGGCCGTCCGATTTTCCCAAAAATGGAAGTTTCTTATTGCCTTTGCCAAACTGTTTGAATATTTTAGCTGTCGAAATCCCTATCAACATATGCCCCTAGTTCTTTGGTCCAACGAGTGTGCGAGTTGGTGCCGAGAACTACGAGAATCAAAAGTGTGTTGACTAGCCGTCGGGTGGCTGGCCTCAAGAATCATGCAAAAAACTGCTCTGGTGCCAACTTAGGTCATCCTTAACGTCTTCCTATGATCCCTTCTTAAGCCGGAATCATGCACTCGATGGGAGGTATCCCGACCCCAAGGTGATGGAATGATGCATCAGCGGAACGAATCCAGCCCCGAGCAGGTGGAACGATTCATCGGCGGAACGAATCCAGGCATGAACAGGTGGAACGATGCATTGGTGGAACGAATCCAGCCCCGAGCAGGTGGAACAATACAGACTCGGTGGAACGATTCCAGCCCTGAGCTGGTGGAACAATAAAGACTCAGCGGAACGAATCCAGCCCCGAGTTGGTGGAACATTACAGACTCGGCGGAATGAATCCAGCCCCGAGCTGGTGGAACATTACAGACTCGACGGAACGAATCCAGCCCCAAGCTAGTGAAGCATTTAAGACTTACACGATGGAAGATTTTCAACCTCTGAGACTCGACGGATCCTGGCGCGGGCGTCCCCTTGCCAGACATCGGCGAAAAATAAAAAACGGAACAAGGTAAAGTTATCAAAATGGAGGTGACTTAGCACATACTCCACACAAATTCATGAAAAATAACAACTCGGGTGCTCCGAGGCAGTGTCCTGCCCAGTGCCTCCCAAAACACAATTTTGAACCTTACAATTCAGTGTCCCGGCAAACCAGGCTACAGATACGCCGATCCGAGGCGGTCAGGAAAATCCCATGGGGGAGGAAGACACCCCGTGTGTGCCCTTCCTGGGTGGTTCTCAACGGGACTCACCAGCCGACTCACATGGGAAGAAACATCTCTGGGTCCAGTTTACCCGAGACTCCTACAATCAAGGAGGCCATTCGATCATGCCCAAGCCAGGTGGTCTGATGGTTCTCAACGAGACTCACTATCCGACTCGCAGGGGAAGAAACTTCCATGGGTCCGGTTTACCCGAGACTCCTGCAATCAAAGAGGTCATTCGATCGTACCCAAGCCAGGTGGTCTGATGATTCTCAACGGGACTCACCAGCCGACTCGCAAGGGAAGAAACCTACATGGGTTCAGTTTACTCGAGCTATTCCTCAAAAATGCGAGTCATGGGGTAGTAACGCTCCAGTCTCGGGGATTTGATAATGACACCCGAAATTGGCGTGTCACGAGAGGTTCACGTTTTTCCCACATGTACTTCATCCTTGACGTATTCTGGATCCTCAAAAGTGAAAGGAGCCAGGTCGGAACACTTCCGCCTGGGGATTTGATAATGACACCCGGGATTGGCGTGCCACGGGCTTGGTGCCCTTCCCGACTTTCGATCACCCCTTCTCATCGAGCACATCCCAAGAATATTGAACATGACTTTCGCATTCAATTAAACAACAAGTAAAGTGGACGAGCTTTTTAATTCAAAAAGAGAAAGTCATGTTCATATTCCTGGGACCTACCACAATTCCTACAACTCTTTATGAGTCATTTCAAGAGAGGCTTTGCAATAATTTTCTGGTTCTAGCCAGCTCATCCAGTAACTTCGTAGTTTGCAGAAAAAAGGTCCTACTGGAAATACTTTCTCAGCATCTCGGCGTTCCAAGGCTTCTTGAGCTGGGTACCGTCTAACTGCTTCAAAAGATAGGTACCCGGTCTTACTATCTCCACCACTATGTATGACCCTTCCAATTTGGCGCCCAATGAACCTTCTTCGGGTCTTCGGGTGTTCAATGTGACCCTCCTTAAAACCAAATCCACAGGGAGGAAAGATCGAACATGAACCTTCTTATTATAGAAACGGGCCATTCTCTGCTGACAGACAGCCGCTTTCATAGCCAACTTCTCTCGTTTTTCTTCGATTAGGTCGAGGTGATTCCTAATGTGTTCTTCATTCTGTTCGGTCTCAAAATGCCGGACCCGGTGGGTGATTATCCTGATCTCTGCCGGAATTACTGCTTCGCAACCATAAGCCAAAGAAAAAAGGGTTTCCCCGGTGGAGTCTTTGTAGGTTGTTCGGTGCATCCATAACACTTCCGGTAACTCATCGACCCACAGCCCTTTACAAGATCCAACATTTCGTTATTCACTTTTTCTAGTCTCTCCAGCTTCTCCAACATGGCCTTCATGAGAGTTTGGTTCTCCTCCATATTCTTCCGCATGCTTTCCTCTATTTTTCCCATCCACTCTGTTGTTGAGCTCTCCGACGATCTATGGTTCTCCTATTCTGCCATCGTCCTACCACGTAAGTTGCTTTTTGTGCTTTCCCCACAGACGACGCCAACTGTTGACGAGTGATTTTCGTCCCAGTGGCAGTTTCGAGATAACCCTCCCGAGATAATCTTCATTCAACCTTGAATTTGTTTGGTTATTATGGACCAAAAACAAACTTGGCAAAAGACAAAACAACCACAGAATCGACAAGAGGGTTTTACGTGGTTCAGCGGAGCAAATCCAACCTACGTCCACGGGCACAAGGTGGGGTGGTACTTTTTATTACTAAACCGAGCTCGACCGACCTATTTTTCAGGGGTGGTCCAATGAAAACCGAGTTGTTTGCTTTGTGAAATTACAAATAGTACTTGAGTGAGATTTTTGTTAACCAACCCTTACAAATGAGATCGCCATCTCCTTATATACTAATGAATATTCAATATTGTTCTCATATCTTTGTGACGTCAGCTTTGTAGGTCCGTGGGTTTCCGGTGATTTGACAAGTTCTCTTCTCCAATCTGCCATCGCCGAAAGCAAAACTTACCCTCTAATTTCCCGTCACATCATGCCGTAAAAGTACAATGTCACACTTTTTCATTAATGATGACAGCATGTTGGATTTCGAATGTGAAAGTCGATTTTGGAGGGAAAAATCCAATTACTCTGAATCCACGTCGGCCTTCAAGAGGTCGGCCAAGTGATCCGCCGAGCTTCCCAAGTTGTTTTCGCCCTGACCCGAAATATCCGAACTCATCAGCTTGTTCCATAAGGTAAGATACATCAAACCGAACCGCCGATCCTAAGTGGTCGGCATTGGTTCTGATGTTGTCGGCCCATGAAATCCGCGTCATATCCGAGGAATGGGTGCTCGGATTCTCGTACTGTCTGAGAACTGGCCCATACGTCTGGCCGTCTGATATTCCCAAAAATGGAAGTTTCTTAGTTGTCATTGCCGAACTGTTTGAATATCTTAGTTGCCGAAATCCCCATCAACATATTTATAATAATTTCTCAAATGAGTGATCTCTCTTTTTAATAAAATGAGGATACTGTGACGTATTTTTTGGTATTTCATAATAATTTATTTGATAAAATATATTGTGATATGTGAGATTTATTTGATTTCTTAAATTCAAATCGTACCTCTTTTAAATTTGTGAGGTTGGTGATGATTTGATCGGCTATTTGGCAAGCATATAATAAGAGTTTATATGAAAGATGTAATATGAAACCACACCAGATTTTAGCAAGAGCTTATGGATTGTTGGAATCCTTTGAGAAGGCAATGACCATTACAGTTACATGTGATGTGCAGAAAATATTGGTTGCGAGGTTCCACAAGATTTATGGTACAAATTAAATATTTATGCCATTATAGATAAGTCTCGTAAATAAAGTTTGATATGAGGTGATGGTACGAAATCATGAAGGGATTTTTCGGATGAGGTTGATATTACTTAGGCTAAGATCTTATGTTTTGGACTACGACTTGCTATGTTGTTAATCTTGTGAAAGACTAATTAATATAAATTGTTTTGACTTATTAATTAATGAGATTCAACGATTGCTTATTCCAAAGTATGATTTTTGAATTCACCATGTTTTAATAAATTCAAGTTTTTTAAATATAATTCAACAATTTCTAGAGTTTCTGAAATATAATTCAAGTTTTTTAAAAAATAATAAAATAAAATGAGGATAAACTAAAAAACAAGAAAGAAAACACAAAACTTATGACGTGCACAAACTTTATTATACCAAATAAATAGCATTAATATTTGGGCAAATAAAATTTGGCATAATTTGGAGAGTGGGTGTGAAAGATATTTTGGTGGGGTTTGAAATAATCTCACCATTATTATATTTTAGACAAAATTAACATCATCCTTTAATGGTGATTTTGTTACTATTTTATTCCCATTTAGTAATGTTTTTAAAATCGAACTGCACTGGCTGGTTGAATTGGTATCATAATGACATAATTTTTAGTCAATAATATCATGTAATTTATTGATGGATAAATTTATATTATTAAATTATATTTTGATTTTTAATATCTATTTCGATCAATGGCTCAAAAATTGTTTCAAAATTTTAAATCAGGTTAAAATAACTAAAGAATGAATGCTTCAAAACAAAGCTAAAACATAAATAGGTAATGTGGCATTCCCATAAATTATTATTCGAATGGTAATGAAAATATCTCAAATTATCTCTTTCAAATCACTTTATATTCTAAAATGTTATCAATTTTCTAATTTTCTACAATCATTGTTTTTTTACGATTTCTTTCATCGCACTAAAGATGTTATTTATTAGACGACTCTCGTTTTTTTAAAAGAATACTTATGTTTATTTTCTCCATTTGTCTCAACTAAATCTAAATAAAGACAAATCTTAAATTGACATTTTGCACCAATTGTAAAATGTCCTTGTCTTAATACAAATAAAATTTGCAATTAAAATAAATAATTAGCTAGAGGAACAAGCAAATTAATGTAAATTATTATATATTCTTTCCTTAGCAACAAACAAATATTGTCTCCAAATGAAACAAAATTAAGCAAATTATTTGTCGTCTACTTTGTAAAAAAATAAAAAAATAAAAATTTATTTATTTATCTGTACCTAAACTAATGATGATGTAACAAGGCATTGATATGAATTTTGATTAATCTTGTCTCAATAATTACCTTTTCCAAGTAACAACAAGTTCATTTGGTGGCCTTCTTTGTGTTTGCTTATGACTTTCAGATCCTTATTTAATGTAAGTGGTGGGTCCATTAATAAAGATATGAAAGCTACTAACATGGATTATTGAAGGTTAATTATAATTTTATTTTTAAATATAAGGGATGAATAAAATTTAAATTCATTTTTTATCACATTTCTATCGAAGATTTGAATTCTAGTGATAAATTATGTAAAATTACTTAAAATCATTCTGCCAAGAGAAAGAAAAGTGCGGGATCTTCCTTCACAAAGATGGATATTCTTTTGTTAATCAATTAAGGGAAATTATCACATGTTCACTCGAAATTTAATTAATATTCGAAAAAATTCTAAATTTTACAAAAAAAAAATGACATTTTTATACCTAAAGTTATTAAAAATAATCATTATCCACCCAAAATCTAACACCGTTAAGGGATCTTTTAAATTTTGTTCACATCAAAAGATTTTGTTGAATATTTAATCTTACTGGCCTCATGGGAAATTATCATCCATCCACCCAAAATAGACTAAAATCCGTAAATACACTTGATTTTTTTTAAATTTCATAGGTCCATCCCAAATTATGGAAAAAAAATACTTTAAAAAAGTCTTAATATCAAAATATAAAAGATAAATTAATTAATTAATCAGAGATGTGTTTTCCTTATTAGATGGTATTAGTTTTGTTCAACATCAACATTAGCAAACTATGTCCAATGAAATGCGTGATATCACATATAAAATAAAACTACATAAACCCTAAATTAATTTATACAATTGATAATTAAAGCAAATTATAAAGTTACCATACCAAATATCATTGCAAAATTTATATAAAAATTTATTAGAAAAAAATTAGTTGCAGGGAAAAATGATAATCGATAATTTTTTACACATAAATATTCTTAACAAAAAATTAATTTTACACCTAAACACAACGTTAATATCGATCTTCAAAATTTTATAATATCTAGTGCCAAAAACACGATTTCGTTTCATCACACAATGAATCCTCTTGATTAGAAATGCCGATATTAATATTTTCTTTGAAAATGAAAAAGAAATTTGTTTTTTATTTTTTATTTTTTGAAATATTAAAGTATATAACTAACATTTAAAAATTAGTTATGAAAATAATATTTTATACCCAAAAAAGTAATTTGAGTATGGAACATCATTTTTTGCATAATTTGAGGTGGACAAAAGACATTTGGGTGTAAACCAAGGGTAAAATTATCTCTTTGCTCTCAAATTTTAACGGATTCTAAACATAGTTAAAGTTTAGGTGGTAAATATTACTTTTTGTTAAATTTGGGTGTATAGATGTCATTTCTCCAAAACCGAGTGTTTATTCGAACATCGGATATGTTTACTCGGAATTTAGCCGATGATCGAAAAAACACCTAATTTTAAAAAATTATATATTTACACTCAAAGTTATTAAAAATTAACATTTTCTACCCAAAAACTAACACTGTTAAGGAGCCGTTTAAATTTTGTTCATATCAAAAGGTTATCTTGAACATTTAATATTATTAGCCTCATGGGAAATTATCATCTATCCATCCAATATAAACTAAAATCCGTAAATATACTCTATTTTTAAAAAAAAAAAAAAATTCATATGCACATCCCAAAATATGAAAAATATATATTTTACACTTAAAAATTACTTTAAAAAATTCCTAATATCAAAATATAAAAGATAAATAAATTAATTAATAAGAGATATGTTTTTCTTATTAGATGATATTAATTTTGTTCAACATCAACATTAGCAAATTTTGTCCAATAAAGTGTGTGATATCATATATAAAATAAAACTACATAAACCCTAAATTAATTTATACAATTGATAAATGAAGCAAATTCTAAAGTTACTAGACCAAATATCACCGCATAATTTATATAAAAAATTATCAGACAAAAATTAGTTGCAAGAAAAAATGATAGTCGATAATTTTTTATACATAGAGATTCTTAGCAAAAAAATTCAATTTTACACCTAAATACAATGTTAATATCGTTCTTTAAAATTTTACAATCTCTAGTACCAAAAACACGATGTCGTTTCATCACACAATAAATCTTCTTGATTGGAAACGCTGCTATTAATATTTTTCTTTGTAAAATGAAAATGATTTTTTAAAAATATTAAAGTATATAACTAACATTTAAAAATCAATTATGAAAAAAAATATTTTAAACCAGACAAAAAAAATTTGGGTGTAAAACATCGCTTTTACATAATTTGAGGTGGACAAATGACATTTGGATATAAACTAATAGTAAAATTATCTTTTTTGCTCTCAAATTTTAACGGATTCTAAACATAGTTGAAGTTTAGGTGGTAAATATCGTTTTTTTTTATTAACTTTGAGTGTATGAATACCATTTCCCCAAAATTGAGTATTTTTTCGAACATCAGATAAAATTTCGGGTGAACCGACGATAATTTCCCATTAATTGATGATTTAAGAGAAACAAAACAATTATAATAGTATATTATCTTAATTTCGTCTAATATTAAGGAGCATTTTTTATGATTTTTTTATTTGAAATCTTTATAATTTCATTCGTAGAGAATTAAGATTCTTTCCTTATTTTTTTTTATCTCATTGTCTCTCATAATATTACCGTCTAATGATATGTGACATACAACTTAATTTTAATTATCTATTTTTTATGAGTCCGGAGAGAGAACAAGAAACAAGAAGAGGATCTTTGTTGCGAAACCTTTGAGAGTCCAGTGAAATTCTAACTCAAATTAAATATTATTTATAAAGCAACGAGGGAAATGACTTGAGACGATATTTAGGTGATTGCTAGGTGATTAACTTTATATTAATTGCATGAAACTTCATAAATGTAAATCATGAAGTACGTGGTGGGGGGTCTTGCTGATCTAAAAGTGTTTATATTTTGTATTATATAGGTGGATTGGATATATATATAAACAATATACAAATGGGTGTCTAGTCAGCTAGCCATTTTTTTAATAAAAAAAAAAAAAAATCAACTATAGTGGAAAAACAAATAAGCATACAAAAAATATTAAATATTACATAAATACAAATGGCACAGAAAGTGTCCAAGATATATAAAATGTAAAATTTTAAATTAACTTGTTGATGTTACTCATTATTATGATTTTTATATTACTCTTTTTTAAATTTTTATTTATTTTTAATTTCAGAACTCCAACGAATTGTTTAGCTTTTAAATGATGATGGACTGGTTAAAGTACTTGTACCCAGTTACAATAAAAAGTCAACTAAAGCAAAATTTGTCGAATCTGGTTATTTTATTACATTACAAATTTACGATGATTTGTTGATTTGTTGAATGCTTTATGTTAAATTGTCAGACTTTTAATTGAATTTTACAAAGAATTGAAAACTAAGAGAGAGAAAAAGAGCATCCACTTCCAATTTGATTGATTTGCTGAGTGCTTACACCAGCCTCTACTTTCCCATGAAGATAATTATCTTAAAGCTCCTTTTTTTTTTATTTTTTATTTTTTTTTTATTATTGGAAACTTCACCGTCAAATCACCTCTTCCGAGTTTAAGCGGAGTATGTAAAATCTCCGACTGTCTCAGGCTCTTATAAGAAATGCACTCTCTGGATTCGAACTCATGACCTTAAAATGAGATCATGAACCATACACCATTAAGCCACGTCCATTGAGGATATCTTAAAACTCCTTAAAGATCAATAATTGATCAACTTTATAAGCAACATTTAAATAAACCATAATCTCACTTATATATAGATAATTATCATGACCCTTACTCGTGTATTTATACATAATATGAACAGACCTATAAATTTTTTCAGGAAAGGCGTTATATAATATAACTAAAATTTCTTCAACACATAATAAATCTTAACAAAAATAATAATAGGGGCTGAAGCTTCTCTTGGGCCCTATATAGGTCCGCCTATGAATATGAAGTAACAGAGTATAATTGTCTCAGGGATGAATTTTAATAACTAATCAATCGTATTCTCTTTACGCATGTAAACGGTGTTTAGAACTCAAATCTTTTCTTTTATTTCATTATAGAAATTTTACCATCCGAATTAATCGATACTCATAAATCCCATCTTTTTCCTTCAAACATGTATAATGGAAACACATGTATACATTTCATTAGACCTTGTCACCGGTATAGTTCGGTTATGAACCGGACAGTTCCGATTCGATTCCAGTTTTTTAATTAATTTTATTTTTTTTAAAAATAAAAAATGAGATTTCAATTTTATTTAAAATTATTAATTTGAATTTATATTACATTAAATTAAAAACTTAAATTAACAATAAAATTAAAAGCTTGAATTTAAATTTTTAAAAACTTAAGTTGCTTACGTATCCTATAGGAGTGAGAGGAATCAAAACTCACATAGTTCCATTATATTTTCGAGATAGTTCCTCATTACAATTATTTACTCATCATCATTATTTGTGCATGTTGTTGATCATTCAGCTCTCGTTCTGCTTGCACTTGCAGATGCAATGTCAAACAAGTCTTCAAAGTCATCAGAGACATCTTCTTGTTGCCTCAGGTCAGCTCAAGTCCAATCATCCACACATGTTGTTGCTTCTAAAGTGTTTGGATGCAATGAAGATCGTCTCGCTTCCAAAATATTACCTTATAAGCTGAAGGCTTGTTCAATCATAATGATGGAAACAGATGTTACCAGTATATCTTTAGTAATAATTGATAAAACATGATATACATTTTGATATCAGTTCCACCAGTCAAGTACTTGAAAATTTGTACTTACTAAACTTTCAGAAGGAAACTCGAAATTGGTAGATAAATAATTATTTAATTCCGGGTTGTTAGTCGTGCAATCCTTCTATTTTTTATTTTGTTGTAGTAACCAACGATAACTTACGCTAAGTCTTGAATGAATTACGGGTTCGCTACTAGATTGTCCAGATGATTGCAATTTATATATACTAACATAATCATTAAATAAATCTATTAAATCAATTTTTATTCCATCTATTATTTTTCTAATATTAATTTCATCATATATTCATAAAAATCCATAGTAAGTTTGTAAACCACTATTCAAATCTTCTAATTTAAATTTAAGATCAAAAATCGTGGCAATAAGATAAAGCAATGCAATGCCTTTAAAATAAGTCAACAATTTTCTCTTCATAACAGCAATAGCTTCAATTAAAACAATATTATTAACATTTGAACTTTCAACATGCTAATATAAAGTACCAATAATATTCAAACATTTAACAAAAAATAAATTTGTTATACGATAATAAACTCCACTAAAAATATTTGTAGCACCATTAAAAACTTTTAAAAGTTCTATTTTTTTCCACAAATATCTTATTGACTGGACAAAAGTGTTATATGTTGAATATATTGGGAAAAAAACTACATAATACATATTTGTATTGAAAAACTTGAGTTAAAAGAAAATAAGTTGAATTCCAACGAGTTGGAACATCTCATGAAAATTTTACCGATTTAACATCATTTAATTTACAAAATTGGCCCATTGTCTCCTGACATTAGAATATGACCAAATATAATTAAGTGTAATCTGAATAGGATTAATGTGATGTTCTAAAAAAATCAGACTATCTTGAACACATAAATTAATGACATGGAATGTGCAACGAACATGAAAAAATATCTTTTAAATCTCTAATTGATGCAGTATTTGTAGATGCATTGTCAAAACCAATTGTTAAAATTTTACCTAATAAACCATATTTATCAAAAAATACTTTAATCATTATATATATATTTTGTGCAGTATGTTGCTCATAAAAAATAAATGCAATAAGTCATTTTTCATGTTCCGTGATGCATCAATCTGATGACAAGTCGCATCAATGTATGAGTGTGTTTGCTAATGATCACTCCAAATATCAGAACAAATAGAAAGACGACCTTTAATATCTTTAAATATTTTATTTAAAATAATTTAACCATCTTTGTATAATTTAAAATTGTATTATTTTGTTGTATTTCTAGGTATTTTACAGGCATCGAGATTTAAAGTATTTCGAACATAATTAGTAAAAATAATTTTTTCACCAAAACTTAAAGAAATATGTGTCATTCAAGTAAATTTAGCAAATTCTTCTATATTTTTAGCATCAGAATAGTTAAATAAATCTAAAGAACTCGTACCTCTACTAGATGAAGCGTACATGCCCATTTGAGTTTGTGTTGTATCAAGTCCAATTTCAGCGGCATGATGTATATTCAAGTGCTTGTTCATATTGCCATAACCGTGAGTAAATTTGTAAGATACACCACAATAGTTGTATATTGCTCTTGGACCTTCATTTTCAGTCTCGGCTAAATGAAATTGAATTTTGAAAATATCGAAAGAACGAGACTTAACTTATCTTCTCCGTGTACCGATACTTTGGCTGCTTTCTCAGGTTGGCATATTGGACATGGTGTTCTCATATGAGATTGTCATTTTTTTTGTTAATATTGAAGAATTACAAAATTAAATCAATATTAGAAATTGAATATGAGAGAATTAAGAATGAGATTGGAGAGAATTGAGAATGTAAATTGGTGTGTTGAAAAAAATGAAGAATAACCCATATTTATACATTTTGGGATTATTTTTGTGATACATAAATTGCCCATCAAACTAGTCATTTTATTAATATAATTAAGGGTAATTTAGTAATTACATATACATTTAATATTTTACTTTTATAAAAAAAAACATTAAAGGCAGCAGGGAGCAATGGCTCCCTGCTGCCTACCCAACGATTAGTAGCCGTTGAACTAAACAGTTCCAACCGGAACTGTACGATTCCCGTTGGAACCGTGGAATCGGCCTTTTAGAAGAATGAATTTTTTTATTTTTATTTATTGAAAAGAAATTAATTTTTAAAATATTCAATACTTAAAAAATATTTTTAATAGTCTTTTAGATTGAGTTTTAAAAATTTAATTATAAATATATGTATTTAAATATATATATATATATAATTTAATATTTTAATTTTTAATATATATAACCGAGCCCAGACTTTTTCTTATTAAACCCAAACCTAACCTGTTTTTCATGTGGCAGACATGAACTTTACCATCCTAAGATTGAGAGCACCCAAATCTCAATTAATTTGTGCTTTTTGGAGATCACGAATCTTTAGGTTTTAGAAGCATATAAAACAAACATAGGCATTAAAAACATTACCTATCAGATTAAGAAAAGAATATGAAACTAACACATGTTTATATTGAAGTGGAATTTCTCTCCTAGCAATTGAAGGGAAACTATTACAATCAGATGTAGACATTTGATGTTTTGAACTTTTCAAAGTTGATATCCTAAACAATTTTAGATTCGGAGAAGACTTTTAACTTGAAATATCAGCTGCAAATAATAAAAACGTTTCAAGCCACCTGACAAAGCAATAAAAGCATCAACACAGTTAATCATTTCCACCAGTCGTTCAGATATACCTGACACGATCAGTTCCTCTCCGTTTGGTGGTCCAATAAGATTCGCATATGCCAAGGGATTTGGGATGATTCCCAAGACTTGACTGCCTCATTCTTGTACAGCCTTTGAAACGATCCCCATTAGTCCAAGATTGTCACCGCCATATACTAAGTGCATATTCCTCTCAGCGATGACTCGACCCAATTCATGTGTTGCCGCTACAAATTCTGGTTTAGAACCAATACTAGTACCGCAAAACACACAGATGTTTACAACTCGTCTTCTTGATGCAGCTTCTATTTTTATTTATCAACTTTGGATGTCTTCAAGAGTGCAATGATGAGTTGAATTTATAACACCTGAAAAATGGTGAGTAATAATAACACTAGTACCTGCCAGATGACAATTATTAGTTAAAAAACAAAGTAGATCGTGAAAAGTCAAAAAATATGGATCCTGTCGAAGAAAATAAAAGAAAATGACAAAACAAATCACAATTATTAGGAAAAGACAAAGAGATAATAATATTTACAAGAAGTAACAGCTTGAATGACGTCTATGCGTCAGAGACAATCTTTCCATCCAATTTTCTTATAAATTGGCAAACAGGGTCTTTTAGAGTCAGATTCTAGAGACTGTACTATTGTCTTTCTTTTCGGAATTGTGTATATAACATGTGAATTGCATGATGCACATATCCATTGGAATGCGTCTCAAGAGTCTTAGATATGTCATCCAAAGACTCCTTACTCAAGCCATCCCTAATGAATTTAATTTTATCTTCACGGTTATCAGACACCTATTCCTAAAGAACGACAACAAGTATTACATGTCATACGAGCACATTTATAGCAAACACATATTCTTTTAGCTATTCTCTTTTTAGCATAGGTGCTTCTTCCTAAACCAGGCCGATATGAAACAAAAGAGTCAGAGGACTCACCTGCCAATCAAACCCGTGCTTCAATAATCCAACGAATATCATTAGAAATACCTTTGATCATCAATAGTCTCATTCGTTCCAAGCGAGCTTTGTAGACTTTCATCAGAGAGTTTTGAGGGAGAGAAGGAAATTGCTTGTGAAGATTTGCGAGAATGTCTTCCATCGTGAAATGACTTTACCTGCAAAAATTAAACACACAAAAATAAAACACACTAGATCACAATATATACACAAATTGCATGGGTTGCCTCCATACTAGCGCTAAGTTTAAAGTCGTCAGCTAGACATGACTGCCCGAACGTTAGGCTGGATCTGAAAGTGTGACACTTTCTTTTTGTCGCTCAAATGATTCTCCCCAGTAGTGCTTCACACGCTGACTGTTAACCTTGAATGTTTTGTTGGTGTTGGGATCAAGTAACTCAACAGCTCCATATGGTAAAACCTGAGTAATCACAAATGGACCTGACCACATTGATTTCAACTTTTCAGGGAAAAATTTCAACCTTGAATTGTATAACAACACATGCTGCCTTGGTTCCAGTTGTCTGCGCATTATTTTTCGATCATGCCATTTCTTGGTCTTTTCTTTGTACAATTTGACATTCTCATAAGCCTGTAGGTGAAATTCCTACAATTCATTGAGTTGGTGGAGCCGATTTTCTCCTGCTGCTTGTGGATCAAGATTTAACTTCTTCAGTGCCCAGTACGCCTTATGTTCAAGCTCCACTGGTAGATGACGCGCTTTCCCAAACACCATTCGATATGGGGACATGCCAATGGGTGTCTTGTAAGCTATCCAGAAGGCCCATAATGCGTCATCCAGTTTTGTAGACCAGTCTATCCTTGTTGATCCAACGGTTCTTTCAAAAATTCTTTTGATCTCCCTGTTTGAAACTTCAACCTGTCCATTTGACTGTGGATGGTAGGCAGTGGCAACTTTATGAGTAACTCCGTATTTGGATAGGAGTGCATTGAAGTATTTATTGCAGAAATGTGTGCCACCATCACTGATAATCGCTCGAGATGTTCCGAAGCGAGTGAAAATATTCTTCTTAAGGAATTTAATCACCACTTTTGAATCATTTGATGGTAGTGCAATTGCTTCAACCCATTTGGAGACGTAGTCTACTGCAACCAATATGTACAGGTTTCCGAATGATGGAACAAATGGTCCCATAAAATCAATACCTCATACATCAAATATCTCCACTTCCAGAATATTTTATAGAGGTCCTTCAATTCTTCTTGATATATTTCCTGTTCTCTGGCACCTGTCACATTGAAGAGCAAATAGATAAGCATCTTTGAAAAGATTGGGCCAGAACAAACCTGATTGAAGGACTTTGGCTACAGTTTTATTCCCGCTAAAGTGTCCACCGTATGGTGATGAATGACAATGCTGCAAGACACTATTGACCTCCTCATGTGGAACACAATGTCTCAATAATTGATCAGCACATCGTTTGAACATGTACGACTCATCCCAGACATAATGCTTGATATAGTCATTTTCCCGATACTATGTAGTTGATATAGTCAGCATACCAAGGGGCATCATTTTGTTTCATGGCAAACAACTGTTCATCTGGAAATGTTTCTTTGATTGTCAGTTCATTGCCAGTTGTTTCTCCATTCTCTAGCCTCGATAAGTGATCTGCCACTTGGTTCTCTGTCCCTTTCCTGTCTCGGATCTCCACGTCAAATTCTTGCAATAGAAGTATCAAACGGATCATTCTGAGTTTGGCATCTTTCTTCACGATCAGGTATTTGATTGCTGAATGATCTGTGTAGACCACCACTTTGGGACCCGACAGATAAGAGCAGAATTTATCAAAAGCGAACACAACTGCAAGCAACTCATTTTCAGTGGTTGTGTAGTTGAGTTGAGCTTCATTCAGAGTTCTGCTGGATTAGTAAATGGTATGGAAGATTTTTGCTTTGCGTTGTCCCAAAACTGCACCTACAGTAAAATCACTAGTATCGCACATCACTTCAAATGGAAGGGTCCAGTCTGGTGCTATAATAATGGGAGCAGAGACTAGCTTCTGTTTTAAGATCTCAAAAGCTTATTGGCATTCCTTGGTGAAGTTGAAAGACACATCTTTCTCCAGAAGATTGCATAGAGGTTTAGCAATATTTGAGAAGTCTTTGATAATTCTCTTATAAAAGCCAGCATGTCCGAGAAAACTCCGAGTCCATTTGACTGATATTGGTGGAGGTAGTTTTTCAATTGTTTCAATCTTTACTTTGTCTACCTCGATTCCCTTTTGTGAGATCCGATATCCAAGAACAATGCCTTCTTGCACCATGAAGTGGCATTTCTCCCAATTGAGTACCTGGTTAGTATCTTCGCACCTTTGTAACACTTGTTCCAGATTTTGCAAGCAGTGGTCGAAATAGTCTCCAAACAAAGAGAAATCACCCATGAAAACCTCCATACTTTGTTACAGCATGTCTGAGAAGATGGCCATCATGCAACGTTGAAATATGGCAAGAGCATTACATAGTCCAAATGGCATCATGCGGAAAGAAAAAATACCATACGGATATGTAAAAGTAATTTTCTCCTGATCTTCTGGGGCGATGGAAATCTGATTATACCCCAAGTATCCGTCTAGAAAACAATAGAACTCATGTCCAGCCAATCTGTTTAGCATCTGGTCAATGAATGGCAGCGGAAAATGGTCATTCCTTGTTACTTTGTTCAGCTTCCTATAGTCCATGCATACTCTCCATCCAGTCACCGTTCTTGTTGGAATTAACTCGTTCTTCTCATTTGTGACTACAGTAATTCCTCATTTCTTTGGCACACATTGCATAGGACTCACCTAGGTGCTGTCAGAGATGGGGTATATGATGCCAGCATCCAACCATTTGATTATTTCTTTCTTCATGACCTCCTTCATGATTGGATTTAGTCTCCGTTGATGCTCCACTGTGGGTTTGTACTCATCATTCATCAGAATCTTGTGCATGCAAAATGATGGACTAATGCCTCGAATGTCTGCTATAGTCCAACCAATGGCTTTCTTGTGTTCTCGTAACACTCTCAACAACTTTTCTTCATGCTCCAATGTTAGCGAAGAAGAAATAATCACAGGTAATTCAGAAGCGTTTCCTAAGAATGCATACCTGAGATGACTCAGAAGTAGCTTTAGTTTCAGCTGCGGTGGTTCTTCGATCGAAGGTTTGATTCAGTCATTCTTCGGTAGTTCCAGACTTTCCACCCGTGGTGTCGATTTGAATCGAAAGAGTTTGTCAAGATAGTTGATACATTCTAGAATTTCAGCATCTAGTTCACTGTCAGTCATGTTGGTGATGCAAGCTTCAAGTTTATCCGTGGGAAGTGGCATTGCATCAGTATCCTATATGATACTATCAATAACATCAATTCTGAAACATTCCTCATTTTTTTCATCACTCGGGAATTTCATGGCTTTAAAAACATTGAAGGTAACTTCTTGGTCCTGCACTTTCATGGTTAGTTCTCATTTTTGTACATCAATAACAGTTCGACCTGTAGCCAATAATGGTCTCCCAAGGATGATATGTACATCTTTATCTTCCTCCATGTCAAGGATAATGAAATCTGCTGGGAGAATGAGTTTGTCGACTTTGACCAGCACATCTTCAACTACTCCTCTCGGAAATGCCAACGTTCTATTAGCAAGCTGCAAAGAGACTGAGGTGTGCATTGCTTCTTCAATTTGCAGTTTCCTGTAAATCGAAAAAGGCATCAAATTAACACTTGCACCTAAATCACATAAAGTTTTACCGATGTAATGTTCTCTAATGGTGCAAGGAACAGTAAAACTGCCAGGATCTTTCAACTTCGGGGGAAGTTTCCTCTGAATGATGGCGCTGCATTCTTCTGTCAATGCTACTGTCTCGTAATCTCCCAATCTCCATTTTCGTGAAAGAATGTATTTCATGAATTTGACATAGCTGTGCATTTCTTCCAACGCTTCTGCAAATGGGATGTTGATATGCAGCTTTTTGAACACTTCCAGGAATCGAGTAAACTGCTTGTCCAGTTTGTTTTTCTGGAGACGCTATGGAAAAAAGTGGAGGTAGAGTGATTCTTTCTTACTCTTTTTCCTTTGCTTCTTTTTCCTCCATCTGTGGAACTTCTTCGCTGCTTTCTTTTGAAACTTCCTCAATGGATGCCTTGATTCCAACATCTTTGTTGATTTCAGTACCACTTTTTAAAGTAATGGCTTGACATTGCTCATTCCCTCGGTTCCTTGGATTTGGTTCTGTGTTGCTAGGAAGGTTACCTGGCGGTCTGTAACTCTGAGCATTGGCCAGTTGTCCAATTTGATTTTCCAGTGCCTTTATAGAAGCTGATTGGCTTTGAAACATATCATCATATTTTTTTAACTGAGCTAGCACTTCTGCTATTCCTGGTTCTTTTTCATGCTCTTGGCCTTTATTTTATTGTTGGAATCCAGGTGGTGGATAATTCTTTTGCCTTGAATTGTTGCTCCATGCGAAATTGAGATGATTCCTCCACCCTGGGTTGTAGGTGTTGGAATATGGATTGTTCCCCTGTCTGTTGAAATTGTTGACATAATTCATTGTTTCTTCATGTTGGTTTACCTCTGATTCTGGTGCTCCTCCATATGGTGAACTTGTGGATCCAACATTAACCTTCATGTTAAGAGTTTCCAGATTTTTGCAAATCTGATCCAGCTTGGCATTAACTGCTCTGTTGGCTCCAACTTCATAAATTCCAGCAATTCGTTGGATCATGCTAATTTCTATTGGCCATAAGGAATTGTTGTTGGCCATTTCTTCAATTAGGTCCCAAGCTTGACCTTCTCCCTTTTCCATTAAAGCTCCTCCAACAACAGCATCAATTATAGTTCTCATTATTCCAGAAAGTCCATTATAGAAGGTTTGGACTTGTAGCCATTTTGTAATTTCATGGTGAGGACATTTCCGGAGTAAATCTTTGTACATTTCCCAAGCTTCACAGATGGATTCTTAGTCATGTTGTACAAATGATGTGATGTCAATTCCCAGCTTTGCAGTTTTGGCTGATGGAAAGTACTTTGCAAGGAATTTGGTGGCTAGGGTGTTCCAAGTTGTGATGGAACCTGCTGGTAGTGAATGTAGCCAAGCCTTAGCTTTATCTTTCAAGGAGTATGGAAAAACACGCAGTCTCATTTCTTCTTCAGCTGCTTGGTTGTAATTGAAGGTGTTGCAAACTTCCAGGAAGTTGCTGATGTGGGCATTAGGATCTTCAGTTGCATTCCTCCCAAACTGAACTGACTGTTGTATCATCTGAATGCATGTTTTGATGTCACAAGCATTTGCTAGTAAAAGAGGAAGTACAATACAAGAAATGAAGCCATCAACCACCGAAATGGTTCTGTCTCAAATGGGAATTGGTGGTGCAACTTCCAAAGGTTCAGGTTCCATGTTGATCAGTGCTTCTTGGCCTTCTCGCCTTTCCCTTATTAACTGTCTGATGGTTCTTTCAATTTCTGGGTCAAGCGGACGAATTTCAAAGCTTCTGGTTTGTCTCATTAGTGTCTGAGAACCTGAAACACAAGAAAACAGAAATAATAAGTAAAAGAAAATTAGATACAAGCAAATGTATCTAACCCCAAAACTAATAGTAAAAGATAAATAAGTCCCCGGCAACGGCGCCAAAAACTTGACCGGTGCGTAATCACACGCGTATAACGCAAGCGCACGTATCGTTCAAGTAGTATAAAAAGTATCGATCCCACGAGGACTTAAAACCTAAGCTATTAATTTATGAAGCCAAATTTTTACAAGTATCTAATAGATTGATTGTTTGATTGGGTGGTGACTTTAAAATTAAAACAAGTAAAAGAAATAGCGCGAAAGTAGATTGAGGAAAATTCAATATTAATAAACAATCCAGGGTTGTGAATTATTCCAATATCTTTTTAAAGATGAAGTGATTATTTTATGATTGTGTAATATATTAGTTTACTAACCTGGAACACGAAATTCTGCAAAAGCTTTTGTCGATGTTCAGATGCAAATATCCAGTGTATCCCAATTAATCATATGTCTATGTCAACCAAGTTACCAGAATTCATTAAGATTAAGTTCCAATTATGGCTATCCCCGTCCGACAGGTATATGTCTATCCTGTAAGGAAATCTATTAAAGGGTTATCTATCCTCAAGGAAGATCGTGGGCTATTAAGTCTAAGGCTGAAACCTAAAATTTCTTTGTCAAGTTTACCAGATCAATCTTATTAATGGCCAGTTAACAAGAAGCATTAAGCTTAAGACTTAATAAGTACACATTTATTTTACCCAAACTATAAAAATAACCCCTTATAAACCGGTGATATTAGAATTCATCACAACCCCAGATAACGGGTTTAGCTACGACACATAATTACGGCTAGTAAAAGATTAAATAAAATAAAAGACATAAAGTAAATGCTTGAAAGTAAATGACGGAAAGTAAAAGCGGAAAAGTAAATGTTGGAAATTAAAAAATGTAAAAATACAATAAAAGAAAATGATGAGGTTAAATGATCCACTTTTATCACTACTATTTTAGATATCTCCCTTATTATAATATATAAACTTTGCGTGATAATTACCAACCAGCCATATAAGCGGTATCCTGATTAAATCAAATTAATAATTAATTACCAACCGACCAATCAGGCGGTATCCAGTTTAGTCAAGTTTAAAACCAATTTCAATAATTACCAACCGACCAATAAAGCGGTATCCTCATTAAGTCAGGTTTTAAATAGTTTATATATTATAATTAAGGGAGATTAATCTAAATAATAGTAATAAAAGCTTTATATTTTACCCCAGCAGGGGGGGTTACCTCCCCATTACTGAAAAGTAAAAACTGAAAAGTAAAGAAAGGAAAGTACTATTGCGTAAAAGTAAATTGCAGAAAGTAAAGACTGAAAAGTAAAGAAAAGAAAGTGCAAATGCGACAATTAATTACTGAAAGCTGTAAATAAACAAACAAGATAAAATCTTCTTAGTATTCTTAAGGAATTACATAGAAGAAGGTATGAATTCAATTCTGAAATTTCGGCCTTTATTTATAGGGAAAAATTGGCTCCCGCGTCGCGACGCGTAAAGTGTGCTTGCGTCACGACGCGCTATAGATATTGGACGCGTGGCATGACTTTTTCCGGAGATGATGACACGTGGCGGGGTTGAATTATTATCTCAATAATTGTGCTGACGTGGTGATGATGATTATCGGCAGCATGTGATGGTGACAAGTGGCACGACGCACATTAGCAGATTTGATGTGATGTTGACACGTGGCAGGCGCATGTTAGCGGATTCGGCGCACGTTTACAGCCGACGCATTTTAGCAAAACTTCTTTGATTGGTCCACATGTCCCGGTGTATGTTAGCAGACTCCGACGCACGTTAGAGGTCGTGACGCAGGCTGCGCGTCGCGATGCCCAAATGACAATTTTACCATTTTTGTCCATTTTTGCCTGTTTTGGCCCCAAATCATCTCCAGAGAGTCCTGAAACTTTATTTATCTACAAAATAACACAAAACACATCAAAATATTCACAAAACTCAAGAAACTATAGAAAATATTAGGTCAAATGAGTGAGAAATAGTGATACATTTACCACTAATCAATAATGAATTAGAAACCTAAAAGAATTACTATGCCACAGATATCTATCATTCCACAAATAAGTGCCGTCGTAGGGTAGGTCAAGTATTCGCATGATAGACTGAGACATTCTCAATTGATTAATATATCTAAAATAACTCTTATTCCTATATTAACTAATTACCGTTCTTTTGATCATGGAAGTTTTGATTAACAACTTAATCATTCCTTTGTGAGTGTGACCCATTATTTCGGAACCCTTGGACTTATAGTGAAGTGCCGCCGTAGGGCATGTCAAATCATCAGATACATCTAGAGTCCATATCCATTCGGAATCCAAACTTGATATTGACCCAATAAGGACACCATCCGTAGGGGACAGGAACAAAGCTGCCACAAGGCGCCTATTGAATCTCACGTTTTTGGATAACAATGGAGGTCATGAGATATATTGTGGTATACCCCTCTCCCACTCATTATTTTGAAGTGTAAGGTTTCTATCTCACTAGTTTCTAATGTATTAAGATTATGCTCGGCTAAAACATATCTTTATTAATACTAGTGGATTATTAGTGATCTAACCAATTTTAACACTTAAAATTTTATTCACTAATCCTTATTAGTCTCTACTAATCATTAACTTAATTAAACTAATTTAATCATGTTTTCTTAAGTGATCTAATCAATTTTAACTTTTAAAATATTAGTTCACTTATAGGTTTTAAAATTTTAGAATTCAACTAATGGACTATATGTCATTAAACCATTTAATAGATTAAAAGTATGTTATTTACTCCAAAGGAACATGGAATTGTATCTCGAGTGCAAACCAAATTACCGTCCATTCGGAAGAGGCTATGGAATTTATATCCGGGTTTCCATCCGATATACCAAGGAAAATAATGTACTCATAATGTTCATTTGTTCTTAAACTTGAATTCGTAATTTTTAAACCTTAAACTAATTAATCTTATTAATCCATTTACATGCATCTTATATTCTAATTTAACTTTTAAATTTACATAAAATCATATTTTATGACTTGAATATCATGCATATCTACATGTTATGGCATGTGAAAATGCAAGAGTAGGCACCCTAGGCTATATGACATGTTAATAAATAATTTAAACTTACATATTTGCCCAGGTCTGGGCTGAAAACGTTTGTGTGGCATTTGACGGGAGTTTGAACGCTTTCAGGCAGTGGAGTAACGTTTGTGTGGCATTTGACGGGCGTTCGAACGCCTGTTTGAACACTAGAACTTCATTTACTCTGTTCCGGAGTTTTCGGACTCCGTTTTAGTCTCCGTTTTTTCTGCGGACTCGTAACAGAATGTAGTTTTACATACATCCATAAATTACATTAACCGAGCTCTTATTTTACTATACTAATCTTATTAGTACAATAAATCCAAGGCATCCATTGGTCTTCAAATCTTGCTCCATGGTATGTTGTTGAGTTCTTTACGGAGTAGGTTTGTAATGAGTCTTTCGCGGCATCAGCTCCTCCAAGTTACAAATTGAGTTACAAAATGGACTTATTACAAAGGAAATGAACTTGCAACACTTGAAAGAATATGACCTTATGGTCTTACATTCCCAATACTAAAAATAAGAGCCTGAAAAATTAACGATCAACGCAAAACATTCATCACATGAATCAAAGTAAACATTCATCACATGAACATTAAAAACCATTCATCTCATAAATCTAATTGTGCCTACTCATCACACCATGTATTCTAATAATCTATATCGCATATAAATTATTAAAACTTGAAACTTTAAAGGAGAAGGGTTAAAAATACTTTTCAACCTTAAGCTCTCGATGCCAATTGTAGGAAACTGTTTCCTTTTGCGCGGCAGAAGTTGCGCATGTGGTGTCACCAGATCTTTAAAATTTTCTTTGCCTTCTCCTTTGTTGAAGTCGAACTCCACCAAACTCTTGATGAATTTCCTTTGATATTCTACCGTAGAATCAACCACTCAATCTTCCGAGCTATATCTCGAAACCAACAAACCGAAGTGTGGGCTTCACTCACAAAGATCAACCTCTAAACTATTTAGAGAAGTATCAAACTCTAAACTATTTAGAGAAATGATATTGTCACAAAATCTTTTGGAAACATGAATTAGATCAATATCTAACTCAAGTAGAATTTTTATCTCTTAACAATTAAGAAAAAATTCTTGTTTTTCGAAATCTCTCACAACTTTTGTGTTTGCTTGAATTTTCTCTCTAACTCTCTTTTGTTGAAATTGGTGTAAATTATTTTTGTAAAAAATCACTCTATTTATAGAGTGGAGAATGTAGAGAAATTATTCTTTCCAACTTCAACCCCCAAAATCCACTCACCATTTTAAATGGAAAAAACACTTGAGTGGATTATCCACCAAATCCATTAATTAATGGAATAAGTTAGGTAATTAGGTCAAAACTAATTAACAAAAACTTGGTGGATGATTTGGCAAACCATTAAGGCTTGTCTTGATGATGCATTTACCATAATGATATCATAATTATCTCATAAATATTCATTATCAATTATGATGTAATAATTATCTCATAATTATTATTTGATTATCTCATAATAAAAAAATATTAGAAACATTATATTAAACTAATTTAATATTATTTTCATTTGTGAAAAAAATATTATTAATCATATTAATAATATTTAAATATAATGTGAGCATATTATTAGACAATCTAATTATATTAGGTTTGCTACAGTTAATTGAGCTAGCACGGGGACCAAATGGACCTACGGTTCCGAGCTTCAATAATTTAGAAATATTAATTAAACTCTTTAATTAAATATTACGAATTATTAACTCCGCGTTATTCCACTAAAAACTTGAAGTTGAACTCCCGTTACCGTAGATGGAAAATATAAACCGAACAACTTCGGTGTCCATCGATATAGTCACATAGCCCTTCACGAATATCTCATAAATAGAGCCGGGTCATAAGTCCGTTATACCCCTCTGAATATTTTGTCTCTTAAGCACTATTGATTCTATAATGAACAATTAATTCATAACAATTATGATTATAATACTTTCTATTCGTAATAGGAAAGTTGAGCGCTCAAAATTGTTCAAGTCCCGCATCAACTCTTAAAAGAGATATTCTTCTACTTCTCGAAAGAATGAGTGAATTCCATATCTATGTAAAACGTTCCCAGCTATACACCAAAGCATATCCCCAAAATACATAGTTATTGGCAGATACTGCTACACCAACCTCACCATAGTAAATCAAAGGACACAGTCTGACATGCATGAGTTCGTAGTACACTCAGGATTAAAATTAATCCATATATGACCATCTAGTAGATAAAATGAATTTCTTGGGTTAACGGATTTAAAAGAAATTCATTATTATCTTAGTCCAGTCCTATATGATCATATCATACAAGGTGCCTTCATTCTCATGTTACCACATGAACGAACCTGAATCAAAGTCGTCATACAAGTATAGAATGGACCACAACTATAGATAAACCACAAACAAAGTACCCACTTTGTTTGCTCTCTATGGACAATTTAGATTACTAACTTCAGACTTAAATCCTCTTGTGCATCAAAAATACACTAAGTCTGAAGATACAAAAGTAATCAAGGTAAACAAGACAATTGGACAATATGCAATTTGAATCAAACAACTTTGATAAATGAATAATGCATTTATAATTATTACAATAATCAATTCCATTTTACAACACATGAAGCTCTAGGGCATATAGCCCAACACTTAGTTCGCCAAGTTTCTTGACATTTTTAAGAAGATCCATATAAACATCCCATTCGCAGATGTTTTGGAACAAATATCAAACTATGTGAAGTTTATGAAGGAGATAATGTCCAAGAAGAGGAAGCTAGTTGATTTTGAAATAGTAGCACTCACAGAAGAGTGTAGTGTTATCATACAAAAGAAACTCCCTCCAAAATTGAAGGATCATTGCAGCTTTACCATTCCGTGCACTATTAGAAATCAATATTTTGGTAAGGCGCTATGCGATTTGGGTGCAAGTATCAATCTCATGCCCTTATCCATCTACAAACAGTTGGGTATATGTGAGGCAAAGCCAACCACAATCACATTACAGCTAGCCGATAGATCCTTCACCAACCCAAGAGGAAAGTAGAGGATGTGTTGGTTAAGGTGGATACATTTTACTTTCCAACTGACTTCCTTATCCTTTATATGAAGGACGATCATGAGGTCCCAATCATCATTGGGAGACCTTTCTTGGCATTCGGCAAGCGGTCATTGATATGCAGAAAGGTGAACTGAAAATGAGAATTCAAGATGTATAATTCACCTTTAATGTTTTCAGAGCCATGCCGAGTCCTCAAAGTGATGAATAATGTCACATGATAGATATTGTAGAGAATATAGTTGCAAACACATATGGTGAATCAGTATTTCAGCAACCTACGAGCATAGTGCAGTTATGCATAAACGAATATCCTCAGCAGTCAGAACTGGAAATGATCCCAAAGCGTCACAAAAAGAGGAAAATAAGAGTCAGTGCTCACCTGAAGATGATCCCTAAGAAGCTTAAAAAGTGGTTGAGCCAATTTTGCCGAATGTGCAGTCCAGAATTTCAAAATGGGGGAAAATATATAGATCCTAGAGGACCTTCTATAGTTACATTGCCACAGCCTGCCAAGCTATCATTTTCATGTCATAACAACCGGTGGATACCAAAGAATAAGGCAGATGAGACTACCCGGTCTGCTACATTGAAGCCACAATGACCACTTTAGTGGTTACGTCTGGCTGAAGACGTTAAACTTAGCGCTAGCGGGGAGGCAACCCTTGCATTTGTTTATTTTATTTTCTTTATTTTATTTTTTTTATTGTGTGCTATTTATTTGTTTATTAGTTTGCATGCGTAATTATGCAGGTGTTAGCGCAAACCACACAGCCGGCACAACCAAATTATGAACAGCATAAGCCTGATCAACTCCATGCACTATAGTGTTGTTCCCAATTATTGTTTCTTTATGTTTATCTTATATTGAGGACAATGCAAGTTTTAAGTTTGAGAGTGTGTGTATGTAGTGATAGTTCCGGATCAACTCGTCCACTAGGATCGCCTAGGGGTTTAAAGGCTTGTTGCATATGCTAAATGCAATCGTGATCCATACAAAAGTGGTTTAGTTAATTTTTTTGTTTACTTTGTTTATTTTTATTTAGTCTTTTGCTCGGGACTAGCAAAATCTTAAGTTTGAGGGTGTTTGATAAGTGTGATTTATACACACTTATTCATGCATCACCAACTTTTTATTTTGTTAGATTCCATTGATTTAATGTATTTTTTAGTTATTTAGTGTTTTATTGATAGGGAGCATTAGAGCAAGGATTTTGAGCAATTGTACGGGTTTTGGGACTTTACGAACTCAACAGAAGTACGCGGGAAAAGCGAAAACAAGCTTAAAATACGCATCTTGGGAAAAAGAGTGGCGTCGCGACGAGGATTTGGCGTCATGACGCTAACTTCTGGTGTCGAAAATTCAGACTCTTCAGAATAAGCAGTAGCATATGCGCGGCACGACTCCGGGATTTCCTATAATATAACATTACATCTAAAACCCTAAGGGGGCTAATACACAACTTAAGATTTAAAACACATATTATAGAAAGATCCAAAGAGAAAGATTGAAGAGCGGCAAAAGGAGACGAAGATGGTGACGTCCGAAGACGAAGGGATTCGATTCAGATTTAATCTTCTAGTTTCTTCCTTTAACTCTAATGATTTCTATTAGATTCATGACCATGCTTTCATTGTTTTATTATTTGTTCATGAACTAAAATTATTATTCTAGAGGATGATGTAGCCAATGCTTGAACCTATGTGTTATTTGCCAATTTGATTTTTATGAAGTTTTAATTCAATTTATTTATATTCTTGACCGGCGTAAACACACGCGTATAACGCAAGCACACGTATCGTTCAAGTATTATAAAAATATCGATCCCACGAGGACTTAATTCCTACTGTTGTATTAATTATTGATACTATTTATTTACAGGTATCTAATTATATGGAGAAGAGAATGATTGTTTGATTGGTTGAATGTGGTTTTCCTTAATTAAAATAAATAAAATAAACAAAAGAAAATACTAAGGAAAATAACAAAAGACTTAAAGATCTAGGGTTGTGAATCATTCTAATATCTTTTAAAAGATGAAGTGATTATTTTATGTTTGTGTAATAAATCAGTTTACTAGCCTGGAACACGAAATTATGCAAAAGCCTATGTCGATGGACAGACGCAAATACCCAGTTTAACCCAATTGAACCATATATCTATGTCAACCAAATTATCTGGATTCATTAAGTTTAAGTTCCAATTATGGCTACCCCCGCCCGACATATATTTGTCTATCCTGTAAGGAAATCTATTAAAGGGTTATATATCCTCAAGGAAGATCGTGGGCTATTAAGTCTAAGGCTGAAACCTAAAATCCCTATGTCTAGTTCATTTTAGATTTACCACATCAATCTTATTGGTGATCAGACAACAAGAAGCATTAAGCTTAAGACTTAATAAGTAAACTTTTAAATTACCCAAACTATAAAATAACCCCTTATAAACCGGTGATATTAGAATTCATCACAACCCTAGATAACTAACACATAACTAGGGCTAGTAAAAACTTAAATAAAATAAAAGACATAAAGTAAAATGCTTAAAAGTAAATGACAGAAAGTAAATGCTGAAATTAAATACTGAAAATTAAATGCTGAAAGTAAATGCTGAAAGAAAGTAAATTGCTGAAAAGTAAATGCTGAAAGTAAATTGCTGAAAAGTAAATTGCTGAAAAGTAAATGCTGAAAGTAAATTGCTGAAAAGTAAATGCTGAAAGTAAATTGCTGAAAAGTAAATAAAGTAAAAGTACAATAAAAGAAAATGCTGAGGTAAAATGATCCACTTTTATTACTTATATTTTAGATATCTCCCTTAATATAATATATTAACTTTGCATGATAATTACCAACCAGCCATATAGGCGGTATCCAGATTAAGTCAGGTTAGAACCAATTTAAATAATTACCAACCGACCAATATGGCGGTATCCTCGTTAAGTCAGGTTTTAACTAGTTTATATATTATAATTAATGGAGATTAATCTAAATATTAGTAATAAAAGTTTTACCTTTTACCCCAGCAAAGGGGAGTTACCTCCTCATTACTGAAAAGTAAAAAACTGAAAATTAAAGAAAGAAAAGTACCGTGCGTAAAAGTAAATTGCGAAAAGTAAAAACTGAAAAGTAAAGAAAAGAAAGTGCGAAAGCGGAAATTAAATACTGAAAGCTATAAATAAACAAACAAGATACAATCTTCTTAGTATTCTTAAGGAATTCCTTAGAAGAAAGTATGAATTTTACAAATGAAATGGCTTGGTATTTATAGGCAAAATTTTGCCTCCATCAAATCATCCACCAAATCAATTATTAATTGCTCCACTAATTGCTCCACCAAATCCATTATTAATTGCTCCACTAATCTCTTATCATGTTTGGTGATGATTTGATAATTTTTATTATTTATTTATTAATTTATTTTTTTGCTTTGAAAATGATTGAAAGTGACTTTAATAATTACACACAACACACTTCTGGATGGTTCATCAATTTCGGGCATGAAATCTTCAGAATTAGAAATTATTTTGTCTTTAAAAGCTGTAGATCTTTGAGTCTTCTTTAATCTGGAACTTAAATAAGTTCAATCCGATATCGGAGTAAAGAGTTATGCCCAAATTACGACAGATGCACAAAACTGGAATTTCCAAAACTGCACTTCGTTAAAACACCCCTTTCAAGTTTCCAATCTCCAAAATTAAAATATCAAGTCCAATAATTGCCCTTATTTGACCCATATTTCATCCTAAATGATTTCATTGAGACCCGATATTATTTTATCAGCAAAATAAAATAAAACACATCAAAACGTTCATCAAACCCGAGAAACTAAACAAAATATTAAGTTAAATGGGCGGTAAATATTGATATATTTTCACCTCATCACACCCCAAACCTAACATTTTGATAGTCCTCAAGCAAAACAAAATAAAATAAAATACAAGAAATAATTAAAATTAAACTAAGCCACTTTCGTAGGGATCACGGTTGCATTTAGTATATGCAACAAGCCTTTAAACCCCTAGGTGTCCCTAGTGGACGAGTTATAGTCTCGTGAGGGCTTACATCAACGATACCCACAAACGTTTTACAAAAGTAAAAAGATAATAAAACTAATGCACACAAAAGAAAAAAGACAAGAGAAAAGAGAATAAAGAAGTTAGTGACTAATCAGGTGAAACTTCTACTTCAAGTTACTGGTTGTTTTGTTTTATTCTAAATTACTGAATAAGTAAATTCTCAGATTATTTTTACCATTCTTCATATACACAGCCAACAAAATATTAAACAACTCATTTTTGCCCACAACAGTCATAAGTGCAGTTGATAAGAGAGTAATATTTTTGTCCTAAAGTTCTATCAGACTTCACACCTTTTTGCAGTAATGGAATAATTTTTCAGATTTTTCTGATTTTTTTTTTGATTTTTCACTATTTTTTTTATTTAAATACAATATCTTCCATCTATGTAACGAGTGTTGGGTCGGTGGCTCCCAAACCAGTTGGCTTTAGGGCACCAGGTGTTAAGACACCCCTACAGACTTAATTACTCAGACTTCAGATATTTTTGCAGCATCTTTGATCCATGTAGCGAGCTTTGGGCCAGTGACTCCCAAACCAGTTGGTTTTAGGTCACTAGGTGTTAAAACACTCTTACAGACTTAATAACTCGGATCTCATATTTTTTTTTTTGTTTTTACTCCATGGCTTTTTTAGATGCTTCCTCCAATTAAACTAGAGCACTGAATATTACAAACTTTTCAATTTTAGCTCATGTCCGTATATTATTATATATGTTGATAATATCTATCAACTGAGCATATGAAGATTCATTTTAGTCAGTGTTAAGGAGATTTCACAAATTAAATAATTCAAAATGAAATAAACAAAAATTAACTTGTTTCGAAATAGGTTTGAGATACGTCTCAGGAGTGGAAACTCCTTACTCATCTATCTTTTACCAATTCCACCCTTTTAATCAAATTAAAATGCAAAATATTTTTGTAATTTTTGAAAATTTTCATTTTTTTTGTATTTTTCGAAAAACATTTGGACTAAAAACAACACACAAACTAAAAATAAGGTACTAATAAACTAATTTCCTCCCCCAAACCTTAATGAGACATTGTCCCCAATGTCTTAAATAGTAGAAGAAGAGTTTAGAAAATAATATCTGGTTAGCTGAAATTCAACAGGAAATTAAATGTTAAGATCCAGATTAATCCGACGCCTCTTACCACGATCGTCATCGGACCAATTTATCTTTGAAAGGATAGGGTCAACTCAAGGTTCATAGGCTATGAGTTTGTCTATTAGATCCGGAGCAGTTCTGGCAGTAAAAAAGAGTTCTTTCATAGGTTTTGACACGGACCAATTTCTCCGGGCATCATCAAGAAACACACAAAGAAAATCATAAAATCCATCAACGTTGAGCAGTCCAAGCGGTTTCTGGTGTATGTTCAGATTCGCCCAAGATAGCACAATAAAAATTTCCTCCAATGTACCCAAGCCACCTGGCAAAGCAATAAAAGCATCAACACGGTTAATCATTTCTACCAGTCGTTCAAACATTCCTGGCACGATCAGTTCCTCTCCGTTTGATGGTTCAATAAGATTTGCCTCTGCCAAGGGTTTTGGGATGATTCCCAAAACGTGACTGCCTCCTTCCTGTACAACCTTTGAAACGATCCCCATAAGTCCAAGGTTTCCTCCGCCATATATTAAGTGCATATTCCTTGCAGCTAAGACTCGACCCAATTCCTGTGCTGCTTCTACGTATTGTGGTTTAGTACCAACACTACTACCGCAAAACACACAGATGTTTTCAACTCGTCTTCTTGAAGTGGCTTCCATTTTTTATGTATTTCTTTCTCAACTCTGGATGCCTTCAAAAGTGCAATGACGGGCTGAATTTATAGTACCTGAAAAGGGTGAGTAATAATAGCACTAGTATCTTCCAAATGACGATTGTTAGCCAAATAATAAAAGAAATCATGAAAGGTCAAAAATTCTGGATCCTGTCTACGAAAATAAAGATAATTACAACTGAAAAGCAAATCAAAGCAATAATTAAGGCAATGGAATTGTGTACGCAATACGCCACTAGCTTAGTATAAATTCATAAAGCTGCGTCTCGAGAATTAATTTTTTACTCAGCCATTACTAATGAATTGTCTCTCTTCTTTGTGATTGCCAAACACCATTTCTTCTGTCTTAAAATGCTCCATTTGTGCCTTTCCCTACAAAAATAACACACAAAATTAAAAACTCTACAACATGTATACAAAGAATATGAAAATAGAAATTACAACAAATTGCATGGGTTGCCTCCCTACTAGCGCTAAATTTTTCGTCTTCAGCCAGACGTGACTGAAATCCATATGTCAAGGAGGTTTCAATGTCGTTTTAGATGTCCGATTAAAGACAATCCTGTGAGCGTTGCTTTTGAATGGTCTCTTCCAACGGTAAAGTGGCAAAAAAAGTTTTGTCTCATTCAGTGCTCGTGCCACCTTTTTGCTACTTGTTGTTCCAGTGGTTCCTGTAAAGAAAGAAAGAAAATCATGAGGTCTCGTATGATGCTTGACTTGGGATGAAAGTTCCATTCTGTCAAGATTTTGGGCGATATCTTTGATTTGTACTCCCCAAAACAGCAATGTTTCTCCTGAATGCTCTGGATCTTTATTAAGGTCAGACATTTGCTCCTCCATTTGCTCTGCTTCTTGCTCCACATTTTCTTCACATATGTATTGTAAAATTTTTGTATTCAGCTCTTCATCTGTCATCTGTGAAATACATGCTTCAAAATTGTCAACCTGAGGATGCAAATATGTTTCTGACATTAGGTTTTCATCCTCTGATACGACTGGAATGGATGGTTCAGATAGATCTTCTTCAAACATCAAGGTAAATCATGCTCCAAGATCTTCATTTTGAGGATTGAAATTTTGATCCTCCGTTGTTGGTGCAGTTGGTACAAATAGATCAGCTTCATCCTCGTCAGAATCTAAATAATAAAAGTCAAATTGAGACTTTGCCGGTTCGGGCTCCTGAACTGATACCTCTGGTTGTTGATACTGCTCAGCCTCCTCCTCTGTTGAAGTGTCATTGTGAAATGATTGGTACTCGAAGGCTTCATTAGTGTCATCTGAAACTGATTCTTGAGGTATGCAGTTCTGATTTTCTGTGAATTGTCTCATTTGATCTGTCATCCTCTGAATGAATTCTGATTGTCTCTGAATACTTTCAAATTGATTCTGGCTTGTTTCAAGCATTGTATCCAACTTTTCTTTTCATTTCTTGAACATATCTTTGAGCATGTTTAGCAACTAATCTTCCTCTGATGGTTCTGATTGTTATTGAAGATCATTGTAGATGGGTGGTGGATAAGATGGAAAATGTGGTTCTGTGAAATGTGATGGCTCGTCATACCATGAAGGATCTTGATAGCTCTGCACCCTGGATGGTAGTTGTATTTGTAATAATCTCTAGGGTGGTTACCATTACATATGTCACATCTCCCCATTGCGTTCTGTTGAGAAAATGTGGTATTGTTTGGTTCTGGCATCCAGTGATAATTATTGGGCTGGACAACAGGCCTCAGAAAAAAACCGGACTGTTGCTCCCAGATTTGGGGTGTATCTTCTAGTAAAGCTCGTGATCTCTCAATCTCCCAATAATGTTCCATTTTTAAATTATCTGAAAACAAAAGAAAGAGATAAAAATTACAGATAAAAATAAAGAAAATTAGATACAAGTAAATTAGATAGCTTCAAAATTAATAACTCAAGAAAAATAAGTCCCCGGCAACGGCGCCAAAAACTTGACCTGGCGTAAACACACGCGTATAACGCAAGCGCACGTATCGTTCAAGTAGTATAAAAATATCGATCCCACGAGACTTAATTCCTACTGTTGTTATTAATTATTGATACTATTTATTTACATGTATCTAATTATATGGAGAATAGAATGATTGTTTGATTGGTTGAATGTGTTTTCCTTAATTAAAATAAATAAATAAACAAAAGAAAATACTAATGAAAATAACAAAAGACTTAAAGATCTAGGGTTGTGAATCATTCTAATATCTTTTAAAAGATGAAATGATTATTTTATGTTTGTGTAATAAATCAGTTTACTAACCTGGAAACACGAAATTATGCAAAAGCCTATGTCGATGGTCAGACGCAAATACCCAGTTTAACCCAATTGAACCATATGTCTATGTCAACCAAATTATCTGGATTCATTAAGTTTAAGTTCCAATTATGGCTACCCCCGCCCGACATATATATGTCTATCCTGTTAGGAAATCTATTAAAGGGTTATATATCCTCAAGGAAGATCGTTGACTATTAAGTCTAAGGCTGAAACCTAAAATCCCTATGTCTAGTTCATTTTAGATTTACCACATCAATCTTATTGGTGATCAAACAACAAGAAGCATTAAGCTTAAGACTTAATAAGTAAACCTTTAAATTACCCAAACTATAAAATAACCCCTTATGAACCGGTGATATTAGAATTCATCACAACCCCGGATAACTAACACATAACTAGGGCTAGTAAAAACTTAAATAAAATAAAAGACATAAAGTAAAATGCTGAAAAGTAAATGACGGAAAGTAAATGCTGAAATTAAATACTGAAAATTAAATGCTGAAAAGTAAATGCTGAAAAGTAAATTGCTGAAAAGTAAATGCTGAAAAGTAAATTGCTGAAAGTAAATTGCTGAAAAGTAAATGCTGAAAAGTAAATTGTTGAAAAGTAAATGCTGAAAAGTAAATTGCTGAAAAGTAAATAAAGTAAAAGTACAATAAAAGAAAATGCTGAGGTAAAATGATCCACTTTTATTACTTATATTTTAGATATCTCCCTTAATATAATATATTAACTTTGCATGATAATTACCAACCAGCCATATAGACGGTATCCAGATTAAGTCAGGTTAGAACCAATTTAAATAATTACCAACCGACCAATATGGCGGTATCCTCGTTAAGTCAGGTTTTAACTAATTTATATATTATAATTAATGGAGATTAATCTAAATATTAGTAATAAAAGTTTTACCTTTTATCCCAGCAAAGGGGAGTTACCTCCTCATTACTGAAAAGTAAAAAACTGAAAATTAAATAAAGAAAAGTACCGTGCGTAAAAGTAAATTGCGAAAAGTAAAAACTGAAAAGTAAAGAAAAGAAAGTGCGAAAGCGGAAATTAAATACTGAAAGCTATAAATAAACAAACAAGATACAATCTTCTTAGTATTCTTAAGGAATTCCTTAGAAGAAAGTATGAATTTTACAAATGAAATGGCTTGGTATTTATAGGCAAAATTTTGCCTCCATCAAATCATCCACCAAATCAATTATTAATTGCTCCACTAATTGCTCCACCAAATCCATTATTAATTGCTCCACTAATCTCTTATCATGTTTGGTGATGATTTGATAATTTTTATTATTTATTTTTTTGCTTTGAAAATGATTGAAAGTGACTTTAATAATTACACACAACACACTTCTGGATGGTTCATCAATTTCGGGCATGAAATCTTCAGAATTCGAAATTATTTTGTCTTTCAAAGCTGTAGATCTTTTAGTCTTCTTTAATCTGGAACTTGAATCAGCTCAATATGATATCGGAGTAAAAAGTTATGCCCAAATTACAACAGATGCACAAAACTGGAATTTCCAAAACTGCACTTCGTTAAAACGCCCCTTTCAAGTTTCCAATCTCCAAAATTAAAATATCAAGTCCAATAATTGCCCTTATTTGACCCATATTTCATCCTAAATGATTTCATTGAGACCCGATATTATTTTATCTGCAAAATAAAATAAAATAATCTATCACTCGGGAGTGAGGGATTTTGAATAGGATCTAAAGAATATAACTTAGGAGATTTGTAGAGTTCGGGAGAATCTATAATCCCTTCGAAGTCGTTAATAAATAATCACATAGCGTAATGAATTGTTAATTACTATATTTTTATAAGGATATCGAAGTCTGTAATTGATAATATTTTCACTCGGCACTCGGGAGAGGGAGGTAGAATAATTTAGGATTCTTGACTTATAAACAATGCAACTGAATAAGAATTGAAAGGCATGACAAATACACAGGGGATAGCTAGGTGAAATCAGACTCTAGAATCTCACTCTTTTTGGATTATCTTTATCAAATATTTTACTATCTTATTTATTTAGTTTTTAATCTAAATTTAGTTATTTTCTGAATAAAATTAGGATTATCAATTATAGTACTTAGTGTGAGTTGAATACAATCCATGTGGGTTCGACACTCTTTCATTTATCTTTACTAAAACCTGACACCGTACACTTGTGGTACAATATAAGTGATAGTTCCCGCTATTTAAAATTTTTTTTTTGTTTCTAGTCCTACGTAGTAAAAAATAAGCGATGAAATCTTAGAAATGATAAGTTCCCAATTGATTTTTATCTGATGTCATGAGTATGTGATCTAGGTTAGACTCGTAAGCACTTAATAATTAGTTTTTAGCAGTAAGAACCTAGGTAGTTGGCATTGAAGAAATTTCTTGCCGATGAATGACCGTTTGCTTAGATATCTATCTCAATATGCTAGTGTTATGATATATGGTATGGTTAAAAATAAAAGAAAAGAAAAAAGAAAAAATACGAAAGAAAAAAATTGAAAAAAAGAAAAAGTTAAACAACCTATAACCGATAAGCGTGAAGCTACCCATAGACGAGTGTTAGGACCACCATGAGGAGAAATACTACCTTAAAGAGTATGTGTGGTTAAAAAAATGAAAATTTTTCATATTTAATGTATAAAATTTCAGGTTATCGGATATTTAGATAACCAATTTTTAAATAATTTAATCTTTTAAAAAATAAGATTTAATCTTAGCCTTTGGATGGCTGAGATTAGACCCAGTACACATACCCCCAATACATTAGCAACTGTAGGAACCACTCTTATAGTACAGCGGAAATACGTTAGGCACCCGGGATTGGACTTGAAAATTTTTTCTGCCTTCCCCTTTTGCAACCGAATGTTACCAACACTTTCACTCAAATTTTGCTTATGTTTTGAATAAAATTTCAGCCCTGAAACAGCCCCGGAACAACGGATCAGATCTAGTCTTTTTTGGACCCGAAATCGCGCCCAGCTCACTACCCAAATCAGCCCTTTTATGCGTGAACTGCTACTGTATTTCAGGTCTGATTTTTCAGTTAAAAACATCCCCAATACAGTATTAAAATATCCATAAATATTCTCCAATATTTCTGGATTAAAAATAATTTGAACTGAGCCCCGTTACATAAAGTAATATGCGGCAATGAGAAGAAAATTGCTCACTGTCGTGAGATGTATTGAGAATGAGAAGAGGATGAATTTTGTTAGACACTAAATATCCTTCCGTGTAGGGGTGTGCATCGGTCGGTTCGGTCGGTTAATCCTTGATTTTTTAACCAAACCGAAATTTTTCGGTTAAGTAAATGTGTAACTGATTTAACCATATTATGACACATAACCATTAACCAATTTAACCATTATATTTCGGTCGGTTTTGGTTAATTCAGTTATTAACCAGTCCAACAAATATAAATTCATCAACTCAACATTCAACAAAGCAATTTAACACAAATATACATTCATATTCATCAAATTTAATATTTAACCCAATATTATGAAATTTTGGGTTTCTTAATAGCCAATAATTTAATAATTTTCGGTTTTAACAATTTATTTAACAATCGGTCTAAGAAATTTTGTTATTTACTTATTTAGGGTTTTAAAGCATGTATATATTTCGGTTAATCGGTCGGTTCAGTTATACGAATCTCATAACCATAACCGATCCGAATAACAAAAAAAGTTAATAATTTTAACCGCAAAAACCAATTTAATCACAATAACCGAACCATTATAAAAAATGGGTCGGAACGGTTCGGTTAATCGGTTAAAACTGATTAATGCACACCCATACTTCCATGTTTTATCTCGTTGCCAATAGAAAATAGAGTTGGCTATACTCACAAACAAATCTCTAAACTCTTTAAAGATTAAAATATCACACAAGTTTTGCTTTTGGTTTTCTTTGTTCTTCCTTTTTCTTTTCTCAACTCTTGAAAGAATACTAAGAACAAGAAAAGGTAGCTAGGGTTAGAATGGCTTAGGTTAGGCAAAAATATAATCTAATTTTCTTTTTATACCTAGGGTTTTTTTATTTACAAAATAAAACAATTCCTTCCCCTCCACTTTATGTAAGAATCGGCCAGCCCTATTGTTTTTTAAAATTTTGTAACATAAAAATTACTTTCCATAATGGCATTAGATGTTACAAAAATGAAAATGTTATCATCTTTTAAAAGGTATAACTACCAAAATCAACCAAAGGTTTCTAAAAACCTGTTTTTGGAAATACAAAAATACAAACCTTTATTAAATTATATAATATAATTTAACAACTTATAATAAATAATTATCATATAATCATTTATAATAAAACTATATATTAAAATTAATATATAGTTTCAAGTGTGATAAAATAATATTATTAATCATATTAATAATATATATTATACATATGTGAGTATATAATTGGATTATCTAATTATATGAATATATAATTAGATTATCTAATTATATTTAATCTGCTACAGTATATCTAGCTAGTATGGGGACCAAATGGACCTACGGTTCCAAACTTCAATAATCACATATATTAATTAAACTCTTAATTAAATATTTCGAATTATTAACTTCGGGTTATTCCACTAAAAATCTGAAGTTGCACTCTCATTATTGTAGATAGATAATATAAGCCGAACCACGTCGTTGTCCATCGATATAGTCATTACATATGGATTGGCCCTTCACGAGTATCTTATAATTAGAGCCGGGACATAATATCTGTTATACCCCTATAATTATTTTTATCTTAAGTACTATTGATTCTCTAATGAATGATTTATTAATTACAATTATGAATGTTACTCTTTCTATTCGTAATAGAAAGACTTGAGCGCTCTAATCGTTCATGTACCGAATCAACTCTTAACGAAGATACTCTTCTACTTATCGCAAGAAGGAGTGAACTCTCTATCTATGTAAAACGTCCCCAACTACACACCAAACCATGTCTCCAAAGTACATAGCTATTGGTCGGGATTGTTACACCAATCTCACCTTTGTAAATCAAAGGACATAGCCTGTCATGCAGGAGTTCGTAGTACACTCTCAATCCATATATGATAATTTAGTAAATTAAAATGAATTTTTTATTTAATAGATATTATAAGAAACTCATTTCTATTTGGGTCCAATCCTATATGATCACATTATTTAAGATGCCTTCATTCTCATGTTTCCATATGGACGATCCCGGATCAAGGTCGCCATACAATCCTATAAACCGTAAACAAAGTACCATCTTTGTTTGATCTATATGGACTATTTTAGATTACTAACTTCATACTTAAATCCTCTCGTGTATGAAACACATACACTAAGTCTGAAGGCCCATGAGTAATCTATGGTCAATAAGATAATTTACAATATGCGATATAGAACAAATACTTTGATAAATGAATAATGCATCTTTTTATTTCATAAAATATAATTCTGTTTACATTACATGAAGCTCTAGAGCATATATCCCTACAATCTCTCACTTGCACTAGAGCAAATAGGACAAGTCACGTATCCCTAGACCATCTAGGTGACCTTCAAACACTTTAGCCGACAAGATATTTATAAACGGATTAGCCAGGTTCTCAGCGGATGTAATCTTTGTAACAGTAACGTCTCATCTATGTACTATCTCCCTAATGAGATGATATTTTCTCTCTATATGCTTCCCCTCTTATGGATTTTTGTTTCTTTGTAATTCGCTACTGCACCACTATTATCGTAATAAAGTGTGAATGGTTTATCCATATATGGAACAACTTCCAGATCTCCCAAGAAATTCTGGAGCCAGACTGCTTCCTTAGCTGCTTCAAAAGCTGCTACATACTTAGCCTCCATAGTGGAGTCAACAATACGAGATTGCTTTATGCTCATCTATACAATGGCCTCACCACTTAGGGTAAACATTGATCCAAATATTGATTTCCTAGAATCGACATCTGTCTGAAAATCAGAGTCCGTATATCTCATGAGGATTATATCATCACCAGAATATATAATCACATAATTTTTCGTTCTCTTAAGATACTTGATCATATGTTTCAGAGCTACCCAATGATCTAATCATGGGTTAGACTGAAATCTACTGACTACTCCCACTGCAAAACAGATGTCCAGTCTTATGCATAACATAACATATATGAGACTACCAACTCCTGAGGCATATGGGATATGTCTCGTTTCCTAAACTCCTTGAGGTGTCTAATGAGACTGTTCATTCGACAAATGAATTTCATGTCGATAAGTCAAATTGCCTGTCTTGGAATTCTGCATCCTAAATTGCACAAAGATATTGTCGATATAGGATGTATGAGACGTAGCTAATAGTCGTTTCTTGCGATCCGGAAGAATCTGTATCCCAATGACATAACTGACATCTCTCAAATCTTTAATTTGAAATTGGTTAGCTAGCCGGGTTTTCAAGTCCGATAATATCTTTACATCATTCCCAATGGATCTTCTATGCCATCGCTGAAAGCGATAACTTTTGCCTCTCCAACTCTTAGATAGCGATCGGGTTGTCGTATAACCCTCCCACTGCGTCTAGGTGGCAAATCATTTTGAGAAACATGCATCTGATGCTCAGATGTTGAAGGTGCTATGTGTTTGTCAACTGTTGTTGATGATAGTGTGTTGGTCAAACCAGTATGTATCTCCTCAAATAACACTTTACTTCGAGGTTTAAACTTCATCATATAGTCCTCCTCTAGAAATGTAGCATTTTTCGATACAAACACTTTGTTATCTTCATGACTATAAAAGAATCCACCCATAGTCTCATTAGGATAGCCTAAAAATAAGCATACGTGTGAACGTGGCTCCAACTTTGTAGTTTTATTCTTCAGCACCTGTGCTGGACAGTGGACACCCTCATATGTAAAAATATTATAAACTAGCTTTACAACCACTCCAGAACTCTAAGGGAGTCTTAAGAACAGACATAGATAGAACTACGTTAAAGATATACATTGAAGTTTGCAATGCATACCCCCAGAACGAACTAGGAAATAAAATATAACTAAACATAGATCTTATCATGTATAGTAGGGTCTGATTTCTCCTCTCTGCAACACCATTTTATTGTGGTGTTCCAGGTGCTGTGAGCTGGGATATTATCCCGTTCTCATATAAGAATTCCTCGAAATCTATGTCAATGTATTCTCCTCCACGATCCGATCGTAGAGTTTTGATCTTTTAACCTAATTGGTTCTCAATTTCCGCACGATACTTTTTAAACTTTTCAATAGTATCTGACTTATGCTGCAATAGGTAAACGTACTCATATCTTGAATAATCATTAATAATTATGACAAAGTATTCATAATCATCTTGGGCTCTTGCATTCACCGGTCCGTAAATGTCTGAATGTATTAACCCAAGTGGTTTATTGGATCTTATGCCTTTTCCAGTAAAAGATCTACTAGTCATTTTTCCTTCTAGATAGGATTCGTAAATTGGTAAAATTCCAAGCTTTAACTGGTTTAAAGCTCCATTTTTTATCAACCTATCTATCCGATCAAGACTGATATAACCATATCTAAGATGCCATAAATATGTGTTATCGTGAGAAATATTTTTCTGTTTTGTTTTAGATTTTTCAACCTTAAACATTTTAGTGTTGAGCAGTGAATTATGTGTAAACGATCTTAACTTATATAAATTATTTTCAGAGTTTCATGTGCATATAGTTAATCCATTTCTACCAATAATAACCAAATGACTATTAAACGAAACAAAAAAACCATCATCCAATTGAAACAAAAATCAAATTCCTGCGAAAACCAGGAATAAATAACACATTGTTCAAATTTAAATAACTATTATTTAAAAAATATATACTAGAAACTCCCACTACTCTTGCTAAAACGACATCCTTTGTCTCGACCCTCATGGTGTAATCACCTTCAGCAAGGTCCCTTTCATGAGTCAAGTAGCTACAAAGAAGAACAAACATAGTTAGTGGCTCCAAAATCAACAATCCATGCGGACTTATCATCCTCTACTAATAGAGATTCGATAATAAGTAAATCGTATTTACCTGTAGCCTTTTTCCTTTTTCAGTTCAGCAAGGTATATAAGATAGTTCCTTTTTCAATGCTCGTCCTTGTTGTAGTGTAAAAACTTTCCCTTGGGCTTGGCTTCCTTGAAGCCTTTCTTGTTTGTTTTCTTCTTCATAGGCTTAGTCTTAGCTTTCCCAGTATCTTCTTGTTCTTAGAAAATTTAGAAGATTCGGCAATATTTGCCTCTCCACTAGGCTTACGAGGATCCACCAGCATTGACTTATAATGGGTGAGCTCATTCAGTAGCTGGGTCAAAGTAAAAGACAACTTGTTCATAACATAGTTGCTTTTAAACTGTAGGAAACTTTTCGGAAGAGTTTCCATGATCATGGTCACCTGGCTAAGCTCGTCAATACGAGCTCCATGAGTTTTGACAGTATTGAGATAGGCCATCATCCTTAACACGTGCTCTCAGACTGATGTCCCTTCCTTCATCCTAGCAGTCATCGCTGAAACCATAGCCTCATGACGCTGATGCTCTGAAGGTTGCCTGAACATGCCCTGCAATGACTCCATCATCTGAGATGTTGTAGCCATAGGCTCATGCTTTGCAGCAAGAACCTCAGACATCCCTGCTAGCAAGTAGCAACAGGCTTTCTCATTAGCAGCGACCCATTTTTGGTAGTCATCACGTACAGCTTGGCTAGAGTTTCTGGCCGGCTCAAGAGGACACTCCTCCGTTAGGACAAACTTATGGTCTTTACATACCAGAATGGTGTTCATGTTACTTTTACATTTGACATAATTTTCTCCCGTTAATTTATCGTCAGAGAGAATGGCAATTATTGGAGAAATCATTGATGAAATAAAATAAAGTAAACATGCATTAAATATTCATTCATCGCATATTAAAATTATCAAACATTTAAGCATAAAATTAAACATGATGCATGAACCATGAATAATGAATTAGAAACCTAAGAGAAATCCTATGCCACGAAAATCTATCATCTCACAAATAAGTGCCGCCATATGGTCGATCAAGTATTTACATGATAGATCGAGACAATCTCAATTGATAATATATTCTAGAATAACTCTTATTCCTATATTAACCAACCACCGTTTGATTTGATCAAAGAATTTCGATTAACATTTAATCATTCTTTTGTGAGTGTGACCCATTGTTTCAGAATCCTTGGACTTAACTAGTGAAGTGTCACCGTATGGTATGTCAGTTCACCAGATACATCTAGATTCTCTATCCTCTCGGAATCCAAACTTGATATTGACCCAAAATGGACACCATCCGTAGGGGACGAAAACAAAGCTGTCTCAAGGCGCTTTTTTAATCTCACGTTTTCGGACTAACAACGGAGATCGCGAGATATATTATCGTATATCCCTCTCCCACTCACTATTTAAAATAAAGTTTCTATTTTAAAATATCTAATATTTTAATTTATTAGTGTCAATAAATTTATGGCAGTTAAAACATAACTCTTATATGCACTAGTGTACTATTAGTGATTTTACCAATTTTAACTTTTAAAATTTAACTCACTAATGTTCATTAGTCTTTACTAATTATTTTACATAATTAAGATAGTTTTAGTGACCTATTTTATTTTAACTCTTAAAATATTGGTCACTAATAAGTTTAAAATTTAAAATTCTAAAATGGATAAAATTTTAATTAAACCATTTAATTAATCTAGGCGCGTTATAAATTCCAATGGTACGTGGAGTTGTATCCCGAGTGCAGACCATATTATCTTCCATTCAGAATCAGCTATGAAATTGACGTTCGGGTTTCCATCTTATATACCAATGGAATTCATGATGTATTTATTAAGGCCATTATTTTAGAATTTTCAATTTTAAACTATTAAAATAATTAATCTAATTAATCTTTTTCCATGCATACCATATTCCAATTTAACCATTTTAAATTACATAAAATAATATTTTATGTATAGAATATCAATGTATGCAAAACATATAAGCATATGAAAATGCAAGAGTATGCACCCTAAGCTATATGACATGTTATTCAAACATTTCGAATTAAACATACATACAACATAAAAATTAATTTTGCATTGACATGGCTCTTATTTTTCTATACTAATCTAAATAGTACATAAAAATTAATTTTGAATTGACATGACTCTTATTTTTCCTATACTAATCTAAATAGTACATAAAATTCCCAAGGGATCCATTGGTCTTCAAATCTTACTCCATGGTAATATTGGCTCCTTTTGCGACTTTGGCAGTCCAAATTACAAATGATGAAATTTTACATAAGAAAATTTTAATTTACAACATTTGTAAAAATTGGCCTTATATCTCAAAACCAAAAACAACTTTAAAAAAAAAAGCCGACAAAATTTACAACCAATGCAAAAAAATATTCATCACATGAATCAATAATTAAACATTCATCTCATGAATATTACTTTGTGCGTACTCATCTAAACATGCATAAAATCATTTATATCTCTTATAAACAAATAAAAACAGTAACTTTAAATGAAAAAGAGAAGGGTTAAGAACACTTTTCAACCTCGCTCTGATACCAACTATAGGAACCACTTTCCTAACACATCGGAAACACGTTAGGCATCCGGGATCAAACTTGAAAAAAATTTATGCCCTTCCCCTTTTGCAGCTGAATGTTACCAACACTTTCACTCAAATTTACTTCTGTTTTGAACAAAATTTCAGCCCCTGAATAGCTCTGGAATAACGGATCAGATCTGGACTATTTTGGACCCAAAAACGCGCACAGTTCACTGCCCAAATCAACCCCTTTTATGCGTGAACTGCTATTGTGTTTCAGGTCTGATTTTTCAGTTAAAAATAGTCTCAATACAGTCTTAAAACACCTCTAAATATTACCCAATATTTCTGAATTAAAAACAATTCGAACCGAGCCCCGTTACACAAAGTAATATGCGACAGTGAGCAGAAGATTGCTCACTGCCATGAGATGTATTGAGAAGGACAAGATGATGAATATTGTTCGACACCAAATAGTCTTTCGTGTTATATCTCGTTACCAACAGAAAATAGAGTGGGTTATACTCACAAATAAATCTCTAAACTCTTTAGAGGTTAAAATGTCACACAAGTTTTGTTTTTGGTTTTTTTTTTGTTCTTCCTTTTTATATTTTCAATTCTTGAGAGAATACTAAGAACAAGAAAATGTGGATAGAGTTAGAATGGCTTGGGTTAGGCAAAAAGATAATTTAATTTTCTTTTTATATGTAGGTTTTTTTTATTTCCAAAATAAAATAGACCATTCCCCTCCCCTTTGTGTAAGAATCGGCTAGCACTATTGATTTTTCAAAATTTTGTAACATAAAATTTACTTTCTATAATGGCATTAGATGTTACAAAAATGAAAATTTTATCACATTTTAAAAGGTGTAACTACCAAAACCAACAAAAGATTTCCAAAAACCTATTTTTAAAAATACAAAAATATAAACCTTTATTAAATTATGTAATATAATTTAATAAATTATAATAAATAATTATCATATAATCATTTATTATAAAACTATATATTAAAATTAATATATAATTTCAAGTGTGACAAAATAATATTTTTAATCATATTAATAATATGTATTATACATATGTGAGTATATAATTGGACTATCTAATTATATTTAATTTGGTACAGTATATCGAGCTAGCACGGGGACCAAATGGACCTAGGGTTCCAAATTCCAATAATCCCAAAATATTAATTAAACTCTTAAATAAATATTCTGAATTATTAACTTCAGATTATTCCACTAAAAACCTGAAGTTGCACTCTCGGTTGTCATTGAAAGATAATATAAATTGAACCATGTCGGTGTCCATCGAGATAGTCATTACATACAGATTGGCTATTCACGAGTATCTCATAATTAGTCATAACCATTATGAATGTTAATCTTTCTATTCATAATAGAAAGACTTGAGCGCTATAATCGTTCAAGTACCGAATCAACCCTTAAGGAAGATACTCATCTACTTCTCGCAATGAGTGAACTCTCTATCTATGTAAAACGTCCACAACTACATATCAAATCATGTCCCCAAAGTGCGTAGTTATTGGTCGGGATTGCTACAACAACCTCACCTTTGTAAATCAAATGATACAGACTGTCGTGCATGAGTTTGTAGTGCACTTAGGATTCAGATCAATCCATATATGATCTAGTCGATTGAAATAAATTTCTTTATTTAACGGATATTAATATAAGAAACTCATTTCTATATGGGTCCAGTCCTATATGATTATATCATATCACTACAAGAAAATGGACCCTTTAGCGTCGAATTTAAATTTTGACGCTAAAAGGTAATCCTTTAGCGTTGAATTAAAATTTCGACGCTATAAGGTAAACCTTTAGCGTCGAAAATCTATTTGGACGCTAAATGGTCAACCTTTTAGCATCAAAATTGGATTTGACGCTAAAAGTTGCACCTTTAGCGTCGAAATAGTTGTTTGACGCTAAAGGGTTGACCCTTTAGCGTCGAATTTTAATTTCGACTCTAAAGGGTTTCACATTTGACGCTAAAGGTTCTAACATTTAGCGTCGAAATTCTATTTGGACGCTACAAAGTTGACCCTTTAGGGTCCAAATAGATTTTCGACGCTAAAGGTTTACCTTTTAGCGTCGAAATTTTAATTTCGACACTAAAGGGTAAATTTAAATTTTCGATTTCCCGCCTTCTAAAATTTGAACTTTTCGCCTAGATTTAAATTTTTGACAATTTGCGACGAATTTTTCGACGCTAAAAGTCAATTATTTCGTCGCTAATGGGTAAATTTAAATTTTTCGAATTCCCGCCTTCTAAAATTTGAACTTTTCGCCTAATAAAATTTGATTTAATTTTTTTGACATTTAGCGATGAATTTTCGACGCTAAAAGTCAAAAATTTTGAAGCAAAAAATCAAAATTTTGGCATAATTAATTCCCGCTATTTGAGGACATATTTCGTTGCTAAAGGTTATTTTTTTCCTTATAAATTAATTTGCTCTTTCATTTCTCTTATTCTCACTTTTTTTCTCTCATATTCTTATTTTCTCTCTAAATTTTCTTTTTCCTTATATGTTTTGTTTCATTTTTTGTATTTTATATTAACATCCAATATTTTTAAAATTTTTTTTTTTTTAGGGGAATATGAAGATGAAGAAATTATGAAAATGAAGATGGTGAGGAAAATGAAAAACAAATGAAAGTGAAGATGAAGAATATGAAAGTGAAGATGGAAAAAATATATTTTATCATTTTGTTTATTATTTTAAACTTTTTTGTTGTGATAAATTTTGTAATTTTATTTTTATATTAATAAAGATATCATTGTCATAATATTTTATAACAAATTTGTAATTATGTTCTTATATTTTTTTAAAAATTTAATTACTTTTGTAATAAAATTAGTTTTAAATTAATTTATAATATCAATTTTGTTATAATTAGTTTTTAAAACTAATTATAACGAATTTTTTATTTTTTATTTTCACTTTTAGTGTCGAAAATTTCGTCGCTAAAAGTCAAAATTTCGTCGCTAAATGTTTTATGCGTCGAAATAAATTTTTTGACGCGAAATCTTGGTCGAGGTAGATATTTAGCGTCAGAAATGAATTTCGACGCAAAAAGTATTAACTTTTAGCGTCGAAAATGAATTTCGACGCTAAAGATAAGTACTTTTAGCGACAAATATTTCCGTCGCTAAAGATATATTTTTAGCGTCGAAATCAGTTTTTGACACTAAATACCTACCTCGACCAAGCTTTCGCGTCAAAAATTTTATTCGACGCTAAAGACCTTTAGCGACGAAATTTTTCGACGCTAAAAGATCTATTTTCTTGTAGTGTATAAGGTGTCTTCATTCTCATGTCTTCAAATGGATGATCCCGGATCAAGGTCGCCATATATTTATAAAATGGACCGCAGCTATAGATAAACCGCAAACAAAATACCCGTTTTGTTTGCTCTCTATGGACTATTTTAGATTACTAACTTCAGACTTAAATCCTCTTGTGTATGACACTCATACACTAAGTCTGAAGGCACATGAGTAATTTAGAGTAAACTAGATAATTTACAATATGCGATATTAAACAAATACTTTGATAAATGAATAATGTATCTTTTTATTTTATAAAATATAATTCTGTTTATATTATATGAAGTTATATGACATATATCCCAACAGCAACACCCCATTTAATGACATGCAACATACAACTCAACCTTATATTTTTGTATGTCATATGTCACTATATGATAGCATAATAAAAAATATGGAGAGTATGGTTGTCCAATTTCTATATCAGTGAAATGGTAATAAATAAAAAAATATTTAAAAAAAAACATGGCACTGAGCATTGGCACCTGTAGTACAATTAGGTGATGAATAGATGAAATTCGTCCGGCCGAAGCCCTGATCGATCATAAACTGCTTTATGAATTTGCGGTGTCCAAGGAGGGTGGCTTTAAAAGTAATTTGTCAGATATATATTCCGCTGCATGCATGCATGCTTAATGCTTTTTTATACGTATCGGCTTTACATTTTTACCTTTTTTTTTTTTTTATTAAGAATAAAAAACTTGGGACTTGGCTTCAGCTGACTCAAACAGCGACACCGAATATTTATTCCTTTCTTTATTCTTTCGCTCTTTTTTTTTTTTTTTTTTTTTTAGTACCTACACATTCGTCCGTAATCCGTATCCATCCATCCATCCATTCATTTTGGTTCTCCTCTTCACGATAAATTTATTGACTATAAAATTTAAAAAAAGGAAAAAGTTTAAGCTAGACAGTTGGAAACGTACACAAGCATCAAATTAGAGGTCATGATCTTTACTCTGGACAGAACTTCAACTGCAATATCGAGCATGCCACTATAAGAGATTTCGATTTTAGAATATATATAATGGGCCGGGATTATAAAATGAGTGATCCATGAATATTAATGACGAATCAAAAAAATGCTATTCATATGAGATCACATTAACTTGTTCCTACTAAAGAAGTTTACGAGCATATTCAGAAATTTTGTTCAGTTGGGACACGTTCAAAATTTATTATATATATTTTTTAAAAATTATATTATAATAAATAATATAACAACTTTAATATTTATTTTATAATATTTTTATTATTCAATCGGGATTCATGTAATGAAAACGATGTATAATAATTTTATTGTCAATTCATGCTTTGGATAATTAACGTCGGGTGGTGGAGAAGTACCGATATCAGTGATGAATCGATATCATTGAGATTATGAGACAAATTTAAAGTTTTCTTTTGTTGTTTGTAGATTTTTAAGGTGAATAACTTAAAAGATCTAAATCTAAAATATACTTTTATATATATATATATATATATATATATATATATATATATATATATATTATATATATATATATATATATATATATATATATATATATTTTAAGAAGTAGCATTAAGGAAAAAATTGAAAAAAAAAATTATCATTATCTTATATTCTAAATTTGTTTGTAAGTTACTACTTATCTACGGTGGGTAATTGATTTTTATGAAATCAAAATAATTAAATAAATTTCAAATAATTATACTCTTATATCATTAACAAGTTGAAACTTTTCAAAATTAGTTGGATCTTTAGCATAATTTTAAAACTTAGTTGAGAAGTTTTCATAAATTAAAAAAAAAATTAAAATCAATTTAAAAAATATATTTTTAAATTTTCTAAAATCCAGTCGGGACCAGCCGAGGTACGTGTTCTGGCTGATCCTAAGGTGGATACGCACATGACTATGTCTTACTTCACCGTTGAGAAACGAAATATGACTTTTATCGTTTTTTTTTTTTTTTTTTAGAAAATAAGATATATCATTGATTACAATAGAGGAAGGAAAGTATTTCCTCCAAAACTATTTACATTCTCATTACAAGCAACCTTAGCTAACTTATAAACACTTATAATATTACACACTTTCAGTTTAAATTGAATCATATAAGGACTCAAAAGAAAATCCAGAAAATCTACTTTTATCGTTAGTTTTAACTTAGGTTAATTAGTTTGTTTCTTTTTTTTACCATGAATGTGAAATAATGTCAAACCAAAATACCCAACAAACATTAGCTCTCCTTAAACTGAAATTGAAGGTAATCCAGCAGAAACTTCAAGCACTGCTACTTTGTTACGAAAAATATAAATGATTGTATCATTTAAGGGTATAGGGGGGTTTCTTTGTTTTTATATGTTTTTTAATAGTCTCATTATGAGCAAATCGATAAGGAAAAATAACTCAGTTTGGAATTGCAAATATATTTATTTCATTTGATGCGAGGGAATATGAAGATAAATTGATGTTGGAGTCAGCAAGCAAACGTAACTTGTTGAAGAAGCAAGCGAAAGTAACTTGTTGAAGAAGCTGACAAAAGTAAAACTTGTTGAAGAAGCTAGCAAAAGCAAAACGTGTTGAAGAAGCTGGCAACACGGTTTTGGCACTATAAATTGAGCCTTCCCAGATCATTGTTAGCATCTCATAAATCCCGAAATTGAGAGAATAGAGAGTAAAGAGGGTTGAGAGGTTTTTTGTAAAGTTTGTATAATAAACTTTGTAATTCTTTTGTTGGTAGTAATAAAAGAAGAGTTTTCCTCTCACATCTCCTCTATTGTGTGTGTTTTATTCACAACAAGTGGTATCAGAGCTACGGTTCCACGGAGGGATCCCGAAATTCAGAAACGAAGTTTCGGTTCGGAAAGTCGATTCCGACGAAAGTTGTCGAAAATCGATTTTGAGCATACCATCGGACTTTTCACGGCGAGACGAGCACGGTGGTATGGTATTTTCCGGCGATCGAACGGAGGCCGGAGGACGACGCACGCGCTTCCAGAGAGCTCGCCACTCGCGCCACGCGCGACACGCCCCCACGCGCTGCTCAAGGTAGAAGACGGCCACGTCAGCCGCCACGTGTCGCCCAGTCAGCGCCACATCAGCGCACAGTCAGCAGCCCAGTCAGCTGCCACGTCAGCGGTGCCTGGTAAATTTCAGATAGGTCCCTGAACTTTCTGGAAATTACAATTTAGCCCCTATACTTTCAGAAATTTTCAATTTAGTCCCTGAAATTTTGGAAATTGCAATATAGTCCCTGAATTTCCGTAATTGCACTTTGGCCCCTGAACTTTCGGAAATTGCACTTTGACCCCTGTAATTTCTGGAATTTGTAATTTGGTCCCTGTGTCGGATTTTGACAAACGAAGAGTGTCATTTCCACCATTTTCGACCATTCCGGACGCAACGGTGAGGTCCGTTTTTTGAAATTCTGCTTAGAATTTTTATGATGGAGGGGAGCAACGGAAAAATGATTTTGTTAACCAGTACAAACTATTTCACATGGAGAGGAAGGATGAAAGACCTTCTGTATGTGAAGGACTATGATGGATCGGTATTTCTGGAGGAGAAACCAGAAGGAATGACCGATGGAAAGTGGGCTAATCTTCACCAGAAAACATGCAGTACTATTCGTCAGTGGATCGACGACAGTATCGTGAACCATGTCAGTGAAGTGAAGAGACAAATGCACGTGTCTTATGGAGAAAGCTGGAGGAGCTTTTCCGAGCAAAGACTGGCAACAACAAGCTGTACTACATCAAGAAGATGATGGGTTTGAAATACCAGGAGGTACAGCTGTGGCGGACCATATCAATGACTTCCTCGGAACCATGAAGGAATTGTCTGGATTGGGCATAGACTTCGGAGATGAGGTAAATGGCTTAATACTTCTTAATACGTTACCAGAATCTTGGGAAACGTTCAGATCTACGGTGATCAATTCAGCCGCAGATGGGAAAGTCACTATGGAGATGGCAAAGACCAGGATCTTCGAGGAAGAAAAGAGGACGAGAATGCAGGAGTCAGCATCAGCCTCAACCTCAGAAGCTCTAGTGACAGAAAAGAACACCAGAAGGGGGAGGAGTAAAAGCCGAGGCCCAGGGAGATCAGACAAGAACCGAGGGAAATCAAGAACAAGAGATATTGAGTGCTACCATTGCAAAAAGAAAGGCCATATGAAGAGGGATTGCTACAAGTTGAAGAACGAGCAGTCCAGGAGAGATGGTGACTCTAATCAAGAAAGAGTTGCTACTACCACCGAGAAAACCTCCAAAGAATTTTGCATAATGTATGAAGAAGCTGTTGTGAATCTTGCCAGCCACGAGACCAGTTGGGTGATAGATAGTGGCGCATCCATACACGCCACATCTCGCAGAGACTTCTTTTCATCTTACACACCAGGGGACTACGGTGCTGTAAGGATGGGGAATGACGGACAGTCCAAAGCCGTCGGTATTGGAGACATCTGCCTTGAAACAGAGAACGGGACAAGGCTAGTGTTGAAGGGAGTCAAGCACATCCCAGATATCCGGTTAAACCTGATCTCAACAGGCAAGCTGGATGATGAAGGTTTCTGCAGCACCTTTAGTGACGGATGCTGGAAGCTCACTAAAGGATCAATGGTCGTGGCACGAGGTAAGAAAGATTCAACTCTGTATTTGATGCATGCTAAGCTTTCAAATAGTAGCATAAATACAGTTAACAGTAATGAGGCAGCCGAGCTATGGCACAAAAAGCTCGGTCACATGAGCCAAACAGGGATGGAGATACTACGCAGGCGGAATGTTCTTCCGGAATTGAAGAACTCACACTTACGGAAGTGTGAACACTGCATGGCTGGAAAGCAGAACAGAGTATCCTTCCAGAGCTCCCCGCCTCAACGGAAACCGGAGGTACTAGATCTCATACATTCAGATGTATGCGGTCCGATGCAGACACGAACACTCGGAGGGTCACTGTATTTTGTGACATTCATTGATGATCATTCAAGGAAGATCTGGGCATACACCTTGAAGAGAAAAGATCAAGTGCTGGGAGTGTTCAAGGAGTTTCATGCTTTGGTGGAGAGAGAAACCGGCAAGAAACTGAAGTGCATCAGAACAGACAACGGTGGAGAATACAGAGGTCCGTTTGATCAGTACTGCAAGACGCAAGGAATCAGACATCAAACGACACCTCCGAAGACACCTCAGCTGAATGGCCTAGCTGAGAGGATGAACAGAACCTTGTGCGAGAGGATCAGAAGCTTGCTGTCACAAGCCAAGCTGCCGAAGACATTTGGGGGGAGGCACTCATCACAGCAGTTCATGTTTTGAACATGTCCCCAGCGGTCGCACTGAAAGGTAATGTTCCTAACCAAGCTTGGACAGGTAAAGAAGTGTCGTACGAACACTTACATGTCTTTGGGTGCAAAGCATGTACACATCCCAAAGGACGAGAGATCCAAGCTTGATGCAAAGACGCGACAGTGTGTCTATTGGCTATGGTCAGGATGATTTCGGCTACAAACTGTATGATCCTGTGGAGAAGAAGATTGTCAGAAGCCGAGATGTTGTCTTGTTGAAGACCAGACCATAGAAGATATCAGAAAGGAGATGAAGACAATGCCCCAGCAATACAGAAATGTGAATCCAGAACCTCATACACCGGTGCCAGTACGAGTTGAAGATGAGGTTCCCAGACATGAGGGTACAGGTGATGAAGCTCCCAGAGATGATGATCATGATCAACCACCAGTACCAGAAGTTCCACCAACAGTTCCACAGAGAAGGTCTGACAGAGAGAGGCGACCTTCAAACAAATACTCTGCATATGAGTATGTGCTGCTTACTGACGGGGGAGAACCCGAGAGCTACCAGGAGGCTGTGGAAACAGAGGACAGAGAAAAGTGGGAGGAAGCCATGCAAGATGAGATGAAATCTTTGCATGACAATCACACTTTTGAGTTGGTGAAATTGCCAAGAGGCAAACGGGCTTTGAAGAACAAATGGGTGTACAGGGTGAAGCAACAGGAGCACACTTCACAACCCCGGTACAAAGCCAGACTAGTTGTCAAGGGATTCAATCAGAGGAAAGGCATTGACTTCGATGAAATCTTCTCTCCAGTTGTGAAGATGTCATCCATCAGAGTGGTACTCAGCTTAGCAGCAAGCCTCGACCTGGAAGTTGAGCAGATGGATGTCAAGACCGCATTTCTTCACGGAGATCTGGAAGAAGAAATTTACATGGAGCAACCAGAAGGCTTCAGAGTCAGCGGGAAAGAGGACTATGTGTGCAGACTCAGGAAAAGCCTCTACGGTTTGAAACAGGCACCGAGACAGTGGTACGTGAAGTTTGAGTCAGTTATGGGGGAGCAGGGATACAAGAAGACCACTTCAGACCATTGTGTTTTCGTTCAGAAATTTTCTGACGATGACTTTATCATCTTACTGTTTATGTAGATGATATGTTGATAGTTGGCAGGAATCAATCGAGGATTGATAATTTGAAGCAGCAACTGAGTAAGTCTTTTGAGATGAAAGACTTGGGGCCAGCTAAACAGATTCTTGGCATCAGGATCGGTCGTGATCGGAAAGCCAGGAGAGTTATACTTGTCACAGGAGGAGTACATCGAGAAGGTACTTCAGAGATTCCAGATGGACAAGGCTAAAGCGGTTAGCACTCCTCTTGCTACCCACTTTAGATTGAGTACGAGACAGAGTCCCTCTACTGAGACAGAGAAGGAGGAAATGAAACAGGTTCCATACACCTCAGCAGTGGGAAGTCTTATGTATGCCATGGTGTGCACGAGGCCAGACTTAGCACACGCAGTTGGATTGGTCAGCCGGTTTATGTCAAACCCAGGACGGGAACACTGGAATGCGATCAAATGGATTATGCGGTATCTTCGAGGCACATCCAAGATGAGGTTATGTTTTGGAAGCAGCGACAAACCAGTGTTGATGGGCTACACCGATTCAGATATGGCAGGAGATGTGGATACCCGAAAGTCTACTTCGGGGTATCTGATTACTCTCTCAGGAGGAGCTGTGGCATGGCAGTCTAGGTTGCAGAGATGTGTTGCACTTTCTACAACAGAGGCAGAATTCATTGCAGTTACAGAAGCTTGCAAGGAATTGCTGTGGATGAAGACATTCGTCCAGGAATTGGGTTTCAAGCAGGAGAAGTACATTTTGTACTGCGATAGCCAGAGTGCTATCTATCTCGGTAAAAATTCCACATTTCATTCGAGGTCAAAACATATCGATGTGAGGTATCACTGGATACGGGACGTCCTGAGCTCAAGGCTGTTAGAACTCAGGAAAATTCACACCGACGACAACGGTGCCGATATGTTCACGAAGGTTTTACCGAAGGAGAAGCTTGAAATCTGTCGTGCCATAGCCGGGATGACAAAACTCTCCACATAGTCAGAGTGGGGAGAATCAGAGAACTACGATTGGCTTGATCCCAACTCAGGGTACGTAGGCAGTCATACAGATGCAGCCAGGGGAGGATCCTTTGAGGATCCGGTTTGGATGATTGATGGTCGGCTCAGATTTTAGGACAATCTTCACCGAGGGGGAGATTTGTTGGAGTCAGCAAGCAAACGTAACTTGTTGAAGAAGCAAGCGAAAGTAACTTGTTGAAGAAGCTGGCAAAAGTAAAACTTGTTGAAGAAGCTGGCAAAAGCAAAACGTGTTGAAGAAGCTGGCAACACGGTTTTGGCACTATAAATTGAGCCTTCCCAGATCATTGTTAGCATCCATAAATCCCGAAATTGAGAGAATAGAGAGTAAAGAGGGTTGAGAGGTTTTTTGTAAAGTTTGTATAATAAACTTTGTAATTCTTTTGTTGGTAGTAATAAAAGAAGAGTTTTTCTCTCACATCTCCTCTATTGTGTGTGTTTATCACAACAATTGATTATGAAAATTATCAGTACTAATAAGAAAATTATGCATTATCTTTGACTAATTATATAATTAGCTGGGTAATTAAATTGTCAGAAATCAGAATATGAAATCTATTTTTCTTGTTCAAAGTAAGTTGACAGTCTATTTTGGGCCGGTTACAAGACTTATTTTATGGGCTTTCACAGACAAAGGCCGTGCATTTTCAGGAGTGGTGATTGATATTTAATTTCAAATAATTCATTAGTTTTTTTAAAAAACAATGGATTAAAAAAAAAAGAAAAAAAAGTTAGTTTGGACATTGGATCATAATCAATAATGATAATACTAGGAGATCGAGGTAAATTCCCAATATTTTTATTCAAAGTGTTGATGTGACACTACTTTACTAGATTGGTTAATTTAGTAACTTGTACAATCATTTATCATTTGACAGTAATATTGATTTAGTGTTGAACCTAAATATATATTATTATTATTTTTTATAAATTATAAAATTTCTATATAATTAAATTTTAACCTTTAATTTAAATGCATATGGTAACAAAATATTAAAAAGTTACGGACTTAATACTGAATTTAGGGGTCCGAATGCCTTTTTTTATAGTCAGACTCTCAGAGCCAGCTTAGAGAAAAAAGCCTAAGCTTGGGTTTTGTTAATAAGAAAATAATTTTTTTATTATATAAATTATTCCACTTTTTATATAGTCCGAATGCCTTTTTTTATTCCACTTTTTGAGAGAATTGTCGTTGAGGAAGAGAGGAGCCGTGAGCCCGTGACTCCGTGAGAGAGAGAAAGCAAAAGAAGGAAATGGAAAAGGAAAAGGAGAAAATGTGAGAAAATTGTTTCAATCTATTTTATTCGAAGTCGATTTCGATCGGGATTTTTAAGGAAAGTGTAGAGTTCGATGAGGAGAACATTTTGACAGTAGTATTGGTATCAGAAATTACTGATTTTCGTTGATTTCATGATAATAAACTTTCTTTGATTTTTCACGATTTCATGTTGATTTGGAATTCCGATTAATGAACCAGGGGAGGCAGACAAATGCACGCCCACCGGAAAATTTGGATTCTGGACAACACGTGGTGCTCACACATTGGCAGAAGCCACGACATTGGAGGACAACACGCATGCTAATGTCGTGGCGCGTGGGGCCCACGCGTCAGATAGAATGTCGACCTCTTTGTCACAAGTCTTCCTTCGTGCTATTCTGAACCTTTCGAATAGTAACAGACTTCGAATATTGATTTTCGTGTAATTCGTCGTTATATTCGATTTATGCGTGTTCAAAATCTAATTAGCCTTAAAGCGTGATTAATTTACTTACTTGTGTTATTTAAATAGTTTCTATGTGATTGGAAGAAAATTACGAACTTAATAGGAAATTATGGTCGAGTAAAAATGTGTGCGGAAAGTTATTGTAGGCTTGGGATTTGGGCTAATGATGTTGAATTGATATATGAATATGTGTATATTGTGATTTGAATATTGTTGTAAATTTGACTGAAAGTTGATTGGGATTCAGTTGCTGAAATTGAAAATGGTGAGACCAGTGATGACTATGCATGGCAATTGGCCGGGCCGGGCCCGGGCTTTGATAAACCCGGTCCGAGAAGAAATAATTAGGCACGAGACTGGGAAAAGCCTTGCCCGAATCCCAAACAGACTGATCAAAGATCTATGGTAGTACCCATGATAATTGGAAACCACACCTCCCAAAAGACAGTATACACAAAACCCAGTTCCACCGATACCTCAACCGATATCACAACCCGGTCTTTAACAACCTTATACACGTCATTCCCAAACACAAACCTATGTTCCAGAAACACAAATTTTGACTGTACCGCTACAAACACCCATAACCCAACCGGTCGTAACCACTCAGTAACTATATACTCAATAGCTCTCAACCATTGAGCCTGAAAGTTCTGAAAAGTTATGATAATCTTCATAACATGAGAGTGATTCCGTCCATATAGAGTCCATTGAGTCAACAAATGAGATGGCAGACATCACAAATATGTCAATGACCACATCTACTGGATCAAATGAACCAATGACAGAAGAACCTGATAATTCAACAGAGCATGTGCCTACAAGAACAACGACACAACCACAGCCGGCATCCTCTAAGCCAGCAACAGGTCATTGGTTCACTTTTGATGATGTCCCACCGTCCAAATGGTCAGACGGGCTACAAGAATTCATAGCTTGGACTGATGTTATGCTGATAAAGCCATGAGCTACATTGTATAATGTCCTTGTAGAATTTGTCTCACGTACCTTAGGAGCCTTGAGGGAATAGTTCCCCAGTCTTGGAGAATACAGACAACAGAAATTCTACCAGGTCGATTCAGCAACTACAGCCATGATAATCATCCATAAAGAATTCCTTGGAGAATGAGCCACTTTGTTAGAACATGCACGCAATGAATATTTTCAAATGAGGTGTTATTCGTTAAGGTCAAAGATCTTAACACCAATTACCATAGAATTATAAAGCATTTCTACAAGCTTAACAGATACAATGATCTGAATCTAAAGCATATTTATGCTGCCTCTTTGCCAAATGAATTACATGATGAAATGCATCGCTTGATACATGCTACAAAGTAGAAAATTACAGATATGTCACTTGGTGAAATTCATCAGTTTGCTCGCAAAGCTTTAGACAAGCTTTGCGAACAAATATCATTTGTCAAAGAGATGTTAAAAAACAATCAGCCTTTCAAATCTGCTTGCAAAAAGCCTTATCTGCAGATCAAGTGCAAGGATAACAAGAGTTGTACATGTCCTTCAAAGAAAATGTCTCACTATAATCTCTTTAAGAAAAGAAGAGCAAGAAGGAGAAACAGCGCAAAAAATGACGTCCAGTCCGATATTTCCGACAGAAAGATCGGCGCGGGAAGCCTAAAGATAACATGTGCTTCATTTGCAAAAAGAAAGAGCATTTCTAAAAAGATTGTCCTAAAAATCTGAAACAAGCTGTCAAGATGGTTCAAGAGATCCATCAGTCATCCAAGATTGATCTTGATGATACAGATGCAGAATCATGATTTTCAGAACAAGATCAGCCTGACAGTGAAATCGTGTTTTCTCTCAACAGTCATGAGCTTTCCAGCTCAAGTGAATCTAGTTCGGATAATAGCAGTAGCTCACACAGCTACATCCCGGTGTTTACTTTACAACCATACCAGACATTAAAGCCAACTGTTCCAGTTCTTTTAGTCCAGTTGCAGATCTTATCGTCAAAATATGAAAAGCCCATTAGATTCATTGGGTTCATGGACATATGAGCTCACATGAGCATGATGAATCCAACATTTTTGCCTCCAGAAGCATGGATGGAGCATACAGAGTTTTTCAAAGTTGCTGATGGTAAAGTTTTCAAAACGGATCTCATCACCAAGAAACCTATTGGTATCCGGTTTTTCCATGATTGTATTATTTGGACTAGAGTCATTGGTTCCAATTTACCGGATAAGGATATTTTGATTGATTTTGATGTTTATCATCAATCCAAGAAGCTTCAGATCCATCCAGATGGTATTTGGTTTAAGAGATTCATTAAACCCTATACTACTATTCCAAAATTATATTTCTCCATAGTGGCTTTGGATGAGTAAAGTCCACCCCCGCTACAGAGGATTGGGAAAATTTTGGAACAGTAGAGATGAGCCTCAACCTGTGAGGTTCAAAGAAGAAAGAGGAAATAATGCTCAAAGACGAATCTGGACAGATCGTAAAACGTATTCCCCTAATTGGTTGTCATCCAAATAAGACTTGGACTCCCAAGTCTCTCCCACAGGTGCAACCTTACGTGATGTTCTAGCCATCAACATCTTCCTATCAAGAGCAGTTTCCACCGCTCGAGAAGACTGTTGATCCTCAGACTAAGGTTGTCTCTAGACCTTATGTCCAGCCAAATACAGTTACGCCCAGTGGTCAGATGGAAGAACCAAGACAACATGAGGCTGTGTTAAACTGGCACACACAGAACGCTAGAGTTCAAAATATTATACTATGCAGTATTGAGACCAAAGTTGATCATGTTGTTCAGCATGTTTAGAGGATATAGACAAATGTGGATTCAATAGTTATCCAGCTACAACAGTTGTATAAAAGAACAGTGGCTCAAATTGCTCAGCTCGACAGAGATCTAAGAACTATGGTCTCTCACAATTATTTTGGTCAGGAGTTCGATCATAAGGAAACTGAGATAAAGAGATTGAAGCAGAGCTTGCAAAAATGGATGCTGACAGAGATACACCATTTGTTCTTCAAGCTTTCACACTTAACCCATTTTCCCTACCAGAAACACAATTCCCGACTGTACCGCTACAAACACCCATGACCCAACCTGCCGTAACCACTCAGCAACTTTATACTAAACAGCTCTTAACTATTGAGCCTAAAAGTTTTGAACAGTCACGAGAATCTTCAGAACCTGAGAGTGATTCCATCCATACAGAGTCTATTGAGTCAACAAATGAGATGACAGACATCACAAAGATGTTAATGACCACATCTTCTGGATCAAATGAACCAATGACAGAAGAACATGATGATTCAACAGAGCATGTGCCTACATGAACAACGACACAACCATAGCTGGCATCTCTAAGCCAGCAACAGGTCCAGATGATGAAGAAGAAGACTCTAAAGTAGACATGATTGTAAAACTTGACTGACTCTCAAAGTGTTTAGACAATATGAATGAAGACGGTTCTTTCTTATTCACACTCGGATAGACTCCACCACTACCACTATTGTTTATCCGAGTGTGAATAAGTGAGAACCGTCTTCATTCATATTGTAGATACAACAACTGTGAATAAGAGAGAATCGTCTTTATTCTAAAGGTATGAGCTTTAACAGCTCTTCACTCTGTATCTGTCGTGGGATCTGCACAATCGTAAGTACCTTGTCAGTAGAAGTCTGATCTTCGAATATCATGAGGGCATATGTAGATGCTTCAACAGATGATAGTAGACCCGGCCGATGGTTCGGTTCAGTTCTGAATCAGAACCGAACCAGACGGTTCCCGGGTCCATACTAAATGTGGAATCGGAACCGAACTGTTCGGTTCCGGTTCCATTCGTTTTTTTTACTTTATTGAAAATAAAAAATTGAGATTGATAAATTAATATATTTTAAAATTATGAATTTGAATTTATATAATAAACTTACATTACATAATTACATTAAATTACAAATAAAATTCTTATCTAAAAAAATAAAATAAAATAATTATTAAATTAAAGAGCTTGAACTTAAATTTTTAAAAACTTAAGTTGTCTACGTATCCTCCATGGGTGAGAGTAATCAAAGCTCACGTAGTTCTATTATATTTTAAAGATATTTCCCCTTTGTAATTTTACAATTATTTAATTATCAATCATCATCGGTGCTTGTTGATCCTTCAGCTTTATTTTCGCTTGCACTTGCAGATGTATTATCAAACAAGTCTTTAATTCATCAGGGGCATCTTCTTGTTGTCTTAGATCAGCTCGGGTCCAATCATCCACACATGTTGTTGCTTCTAGAGTAATTGGATGTAATGAAGACCGTCTGACTTCCAATATATTTCCTCACATGCTAAAGGCTTGCTCAACCGCAACGGTGGAAACATGTGCTGCCAATATCTCTTTAGCAATAATTGATAATACAATATATATATTTTGATGTCGGTTCACCATTCAATGATTTGAAAATTTTTACTAACTAAACTTTCAGTTGAAAACTCAAAATTGTAAATAAATAATTATCTAATTTCGGGTTATTAGTCATATTATCCCTGGAACAAGATTTAACTTCTCTTCTCTATGAATCGATATTAGGGCCGCTATCTTGGGTTGGCACATTTGACATTGTATTCTCAGATGAGCTTGTCATTTGTTATTTAAGAAATTTTAAAGAATTAGAGAATTGAGAAATTGATGTGTTGAAATAATGAAAAATGACCCATATTTATACAGTTTTAGAATATTTTTGTGATACCTAAAACGCCCCTAAAATTAGTCGTTTTATTACTGTTACTAGGGGTAATTTGGGAATTTCCCCTTTTTTTTGGTTGTTACGCTCCCTGCCCCACGCAGCCTGGGCTGGCCCCCAACGGCTAGTAGCCGTGGGGGGGGGGGGTTGGAACCCTAGGGTTCCAACCGGTTCGGTTAGGGTAGGAACCGGTCAGGTTCCGGTTCCGGAACCGGAACCTTGGCCGTGTCTAGATGGTAGATCTAAGGCATGGTTCTGCAGACGATACACCAACTGGTGGTGTAAGGCAGCCATCATGGATGTCTCCACTTGATATGTACCTTGGATATGTACTTGAATCTTCAAGGCTGTTGGCATATTTGGATCGTGTAAAGACATATTAAAATTTGGGTAGAAGGTTAGCAACACACTCTCAGCATGGAGAGTTGTGAGAACAGTGCCAATTCAGCGGCTACAGCCATGAGAATCATCCATAAAGAATTCTTTGGAGAAGAAGCCTCTTTGTTCGATCAGGCTCGCAATGAATATTTTCAAATGGGGTGTTGTTCGTTAAAGGTTAAAGATCTTAACACCCATTACCAGATAATGACAAATCATTTCTACAAGCTTAATGGATACAATGATCTGAATCTAAAGCATACTTATGCTGCCTCTTTGCCAAAGTAATTACACGATGAAATGCAGCGCTTGATACAAGCTACAAAGTAGAAAATTACAGATATGTCACTTGGCGAAATTCATT